>JADDOH010000678.1:0-210401 GCA_016648135.1 Agrypnia vestita | reverse complement strand
AAAACCAATAAATGAAAATAAAATAAAGAGTAATCGTGTCCAAGTTAACATAAATGATACCTTTCTATGTTCTAGAACGGTTCTCTTTCGAGGGTCTCTCTTATGTCATACTTCTCACTCGGTCTAATACTGTTACTCTTGCTACTTACTAATCGCTACTCCAATGCATAAATAATGTCAGCAGTATGGTGACCATATTATCACGAGATTCTAGATTCGAGAAAAACTGAGTAGGTTTATTTATTTATTTTTTTAATATATGGTACAAATACAATTCTTATATATTTACATATCAAATTGACATTTTTTAAAATACTTGGTAGTCATGTAGACCTCATCAGTGAGGAGGAGCTCTTGAGTCTGATGAGGGAGCCTCAGTGCTTATTATTATATATAGGTACATATGCGAGTCATTTAATAATGCGGTAATAAAAGGCAATTTGATAATTAAGTATTGAAATATTTTTAAAAAAGCTATAGGTTTAAATGATTTATGAATTTAAGTTTACTTTTAGGAGGGTTTTAATTTTTTTGATTTGCTCTGAAAGGTTACTGATGCAGCGTATCTCGATAGTTAAATTATTGTAGTAGTTAATGGCTTTATTTTATGCATCGGTTTCCATTTCTCATAAGCTTGAAGTAGCTATTCCTGGTTTTCTGGAAGTTTTTTTTCGCATATTTTCAATATGGAAACTTGTTTGAAAATATCATCCGCGTTTGGTACTGGAAAAAGATATTTTGTTGAAAAGGTAGATTTTTTTTGCAGTATTACTTTAATAATGATACTTGTGATATTTTTAATGAGTTTAAATTTTTTATAAGGACCTCCCCATCCATAAGGTATAACACAAGGTTTCCGTATAATCTAGTCGTTTTAGAAAGCTCTGGATGTCGAATACACCAGAAGGATCGAGAAATTGAGTCCTTATAAATTACGTCTTATTGATAGCAGCGAAAGCCGTGAAAACTGAGTGAATAGACAGTGAACTGCGAATCCGTGTGAGAAACAACGGGACGCAAAGCATTACCAGAGACAAATAGAACTTAACAGCGAACTCAAAATCAGTGCGAATTACAGAATCATGTTCCAGCTAAAGCTTGTGTCTACTGCCTTAACTTTTAATGAAAGTTTGATTTATTAATTAAGGATAAATTATTGCATTGTTCAGATTGTTTACTTAAGCCAGCTGATATTGGTTGTAAGCCCTGAGCCATCGTATAAGAGACTTCCATCCACTTTTCTAATATATAAATAGCTTCGTCTCTGTGAGACTTCTATAATTTATCCTCAATTAATTAATCATCCCTCTGGGGACCGAATCCAGTAGCTGTGCTCTTAGAAAATACTTTCATATAAAAATATTTTGATAGTTTGATTGTTTACAAGTGTTTCATTTGGATTAACTACGTCAGCATTAAAGTGAGTCTGAAGACATCATCAAAAATAGTCAGTTTGGTCTTGACACTTAAATCGGATTTCTTTGTACTATAACATTAAAACGTTTACCATACACCACCAACTACTTCGATTCTAATATCTATTTTCCTTCCCATCTCCCGTTTCTAGAGGATTGTACTCCAAACTACTTGAATTTATCGTGCCTACGTAATTTATATGAAAAATTCCATGCCATTTTCTTTGTTGCAAGACTTGCCCATTGCTAAAAAATGGTTAGAAAACTCAGAGAAGTTGTTTTTAAACATTTTTTTAAAATTTTTATGAAATCAGTGTGATCTTGACTAAGCGCCGATGACGATTAGGCTGCCATCGAATGACCTGGCGCCGTTTTGGACGGAAATGGTCGTTTTCCGAGCGATCTTATCTGGTGGAGTCAGCGACTTCATCAGAAGCACGCGCCGTGAGCGCAGACAATGACCATTGTGCCGCCGTCTTGTTCAGGAACCGTCGCCGGAGCTGGTGCACCGTTCCAGCTGGCCGGGCGCGCAGCAATTTGCGGATAATGGCGGCAAATTGTTCTGGATGCATCGTCTTGGCTCTGACTCAGCTGTGGACAGCGGCTGTGTCGTGACTTTGCCCCCATATGCACATTTCCACGCCGGGCAGAATGAACATTTGCGACGTGGAGACTTGGGCGCAATGCGAACGTGATACGGGATAATACGCTGTTTGTTGGAGCGCCATTTGGCGGACGGTGCCAAAATAATTTATGGAATCGTAGGAGGACGCCGTCTAGCGTCCTTTAAACATTACTTAACGTAGGAGAGTCAATAAAGGCTCGAGGAGAAACTGGTCCCGGTTATTTTTTAACTTTAAACTAGCTGTGCCCGCGCGGCTTCGCACGCGTAGATTTTTAGTACACTGTTTGGATCGTCATAGAACTTTCGCGAACCTTCTAGAACATTCTCCTTCCAGAACTTTCAAGAAATTTATCGAATGTACAGGAACCTTCTGGACACACCGACACATTCCGCAACTCAGCTTAGAACCTTAAAGAACTTTCGGGAATGTTCTAGAACCTTCTCCTTCCAGAAATTTCTAGAGCAGGTTTTCCGGAACCTTTTAGACTCACCGACACAGTCGGCGCACCTATTTTGAAACAAGCTGAAGCATTTGCCTTCTCATAACAAAACAATATGCTAGAAAGCACATTTTCGTCACCCACTGCCACCCCCACCAAACTCGCATATTTTTGATGTGACACCGAGGGCTATCAACCATCATAACCACTGGTGGGTGGTTATGGCTGGTTGTGGAGAAAACTTGGCGGATAGGGAAACACGGGTTTCTTTTTATATATACAGGGTTATTTGGAAAACATTAATAACCTCGCAGGACTACACTCCTGCCTTTATTATGAGTCGAAAATGTTCAAGCTATCATGACCTAATATCAATAGTTATGGAGATATGCGACATCAAAGTTTGCATTTTTTTTCAATATTTCTAACTTATTTTTTGTAAAACGTTGGACTATCATTACAGTAACTAATGTCAATTACGAAAAATTTATTCGTTTCAATACAAGTTAAATAAAATTATTAAAACCCTGAAAAAAATCCAATTGGAATGTTTTCCAATTGGAATTCGAAGGTTTTTATTTTCTTATTTGACTTGTATTAAAGGGAATGAATTTTTCATATTCGATATAACTTACTGTAATGATAGTCCAATGTTTTACAAAAAATAAGTCAGAAATATTGAAAAAAAATGCAAACTTTGATGTCGCATATCTCCTTAACTATTGTTATTAGGTCATAATAGCTTGAACATTTTCGACTCATAATCAAGGCAGGAGTATAGTCCTGCGAGGTTATTAATGTTTTACAAATAACCCTGTATATACATATTCATTGGAGACTCTTCTTTAGATCCGAGCAAAGGATCAAATTGTGCATGATTTTGTGACCAACTAGAGGTGAGTATAATACTTGTCTTCAATCCAAATAAAGGACTATCGTTATCAAGGAAAACCATCTCCTGCATTTGTACAGGAAGCGTCAGACCAGATCCGGTTATGGATCAAACACCATTTAAAAACTTTCATCACTTACAATTCTTTTTTCATCAAATCCACACTTGCGCGTAAATACTTGGTATAACTTGTTCCTCTACAACACATTTCATAATTGTACTTGTTGATTTACGACATTCTTATTTTTTAAATTTAATTATTTACAATTTATTTAACATAGATAATCATTTTAATATTTACTTACTTACCAACATGCCGTTTCCCCGTGGCTGTAGGCAGAGAGGATAGAGTGCCACACTTTTGTGTCCTGATGCGCAACTATCGCCTGATCCATACATCTGCGCATGCAAGCTCGACGACCGTTTAGACTTCTAACAAGAACATCTTCCAGTATATGGTTAATCTGGTCATGCTACGTCTTCCGCGGTCACCCTCTCTTTCTGACGCCGTCAACACTTGCGTTTTAAATCTTTCTTAACATGATTATTTTTTTAACTATCCTAAGACTAGCTTTACATTCATTTCTAATATCTTCATTATTTACTCATTTATTTTTTTATTATTTATTTTATTTTTATTTTATTAATTACACGGCTTAATAGCCTTTTACAACAGGTTTATACATAATTAAAATACAACAAACGATTAAATGTAAAAGAAAAAAAAAGGGTATAAATGTAAAAAAGTGTATATACATAGTTTAAACATAATGAGGTTAGACATATATGTAAAAAAAGTATATATGCAAAAAAGTGTAAAGTAGTGATCTCAGAAATTTTTTACTCACCGATAATATAGCAAAATTAAATTTGAATAGCCAGGTATATTTAAAAAATTTAAGACATTATATAAAAATTTAATATTTTGAAAAGAAATGATCATATAATGATTTTTTAAATTTTGAGAGAGATACATCATAATTAGTCTAAGGGGTCTCACCTCCACTACATTCAATCTACTTTCGTTCCTCTTTTAATCATCAATTTCCTCTAATGATCAATACATTACTGACTTCTGCATTCCATTTTCCGCAAATAACAGATAACTAACTCTTCGCTTAGCAACAAAATCTAATACAAATAGGTTAGTTGAAGTAAATCGCGTCCATAAAATCGATTTCGGTGACCGTGCTTTCGCGGTGGCTGGACCAAATTTGTGGAAATAACTACCAAATTAACTGAGACAAACAGACAACTTAAAACTGTTCAAAAAACAACTAAAGACGCCCTTGTTTAGACAATCATATAAAAACCTATAGAATCAGACCGTTTCCCACTCTTAGTATGCACTCCGCGTAAATACCTTACCTAGTACTCGAAAATATTATAGTTTCAAATGTTCATTCCATTTTTTGCATGTCATCTAGTGAACAAGTATGTCATCAGCATTCTTGTCACTACAACCCTTGGTGGGTCTTGGCCTCCTCAATAATTTTCCTCCACTCATCTCGGTCTGGTGCCAGCTCTCTCCAGTTTCGAAGCTCTAAGGCAGAGATATCTTTGAGGACGTTGTCACTCCATCTTAGTTTTGGCCTTCCTAACCTCCTTCGCCCTATTGGCCTTGGGTTCAGCAGGGACTTTGGTGCTTGATGCTCGGACATTCGAACAAGTACTTACTTACTTACTTACTTACCATCACGCCGTTTCCCCGAGGGGGTAGGCAGAGAGGATAGAGCGCCATACTCTTCTGTCCTGACATACAACTTTCGCTTCGTCTACATTCATACATCTTCGCATGCAAGCTCGACGGTTGTTCAGACTTCTAACAGGACCATCTTCCAGTATCTGGTTAATCTGGTCATGCCACGTCTTCCGTGGTCGCCCTCTTTTTCTGGCGCCGTCAACACTTGCATCATATATCTTTCTTACCATTCTTTCCTCATTCATTCGCTCAACATGCCCAAACCACCTGAGCGACCCTATTTTTATTCTCTGTATTATGCTACGATCAGCTTTACATTCCTTCCTAATATCTTCATTCTTTACTAAATAAGTGTAAATAAGTGTTTTTAGTCAGTAAGTTGTTTTGTGTGAAGCGCCCTTGAGGTGAGTATCTACTCACGAAAACGGCGCTATATAAATGATCCAACTATTATTATTATTAATTGTGCAATCATGTGATCTTATAAATATAATTCTTAAATTAAAAAAAAAAATATTATAAAATGTAGAAATTACACTGGGACTGTCTGTAATCTGAGGACCCATAACGACTTGTAGAAGGTCTTTATGTTAAATATTAAAAAAATAATTCTTTCAGAGGCTAAAACCCATCAGGGGATATACAGCCAATCAATTACACAGCTAACCGTACTTAGAAGCGTCGTAAAGTGAAGAAAAAATGACATAAAAACCCTGTTTCTTCAATATTAGAAATATCTTATATTTTTTATAGCAGTTCTCGTATCTCTGTTATAATAACGATCGAAACGCTGGAAAAAACGCGCAAAAAAGCTGCATTCAGACTTCAGATCGTGTGATATGAAAAATAAAGTTTAGTGATGCGGAATGGCTCCGGCGGATGTCGTTGATCAAAAGAGAGACCTGTGGGACGCCAGACGCAACGTTTTGTATGGTTCCGCGATTTCGTTATTTAATTAAAAAGGAAGCACCTTGCATCCTACCTGTAATTGGTCCATTTGCGCTGGCTGATCGATCGACCAGAGCCCATCCGCCATTTCAAAGAAGACCGCGATTTTACTAACGATAAATCGATTTGTTCACACTGTCCGCTTGGGTGCCGGGTTAGATAAATCAATTCTGGCATAATTTGTGGTCAATATTCAAAACTGTGTTTAAACCAATTATCTTTATACGATTTATTTATTTTTAACAGCGTACGTGCGTGTCAGTTTTTTTTAAATAGAGACACATACAAGGAATATGTGTCATATCAATAAACCTTTTATTTTTAAACAGGTTTCTATTCAATTCTTCTTCTTTTTCTTCTTCTGCTTCATCCAGGACTTCGTCTTGTCATTGCTCCGAGCATGTTCCTGGGATACAGATGTCCAGCTATCTCGCCATCTTTTATGCGGTCTTCCTGGGAGTCCGGTACCAGACGGCAGCTTGCTCGCTGCTACGCTCACTACTCTCTCAGAACAAGCTCTCTCCACATGATCTCTCCAGTAACGTCTTCTAGATCTTCCCCATCGGACAATATCCTCGACGTCACAAGTCCTTCGTATTTCGGAATTCCTCACTCGGTCTCGGATTGTCAGTCCCGCAATGGGTCGTAGAGTCTTCATCTTAGTTGTTCTTAGGAGATTTTTAGTTGTGGTAGTGTCAGCCCTTGTCTCGATACCGTACGTCATGAACCGAAACACCAAGCCTCGGAATACAGTGATCCTATTCAATTCAATTTATAAAATAAGAACCATATACCTCCATGACAAACTTTAATTTGATGCGTGCATATTTTTTCTTTTTTTTTAAAATTGAGATCATAAATATTCTTACTATTCTCAAACTATGCTAAAAGCCTGTGCTATGAAAATAGGACTAACTTATTGGTGTCCTGGAATGGCTCGAACCACCGACCATCAGATCATTAGGTGAACGTCATGACTACTACACCAACAAGCTACCCAAATTAATAAATTCTCATTTATAATTTCTCCAAATAAATATAGAAAACTCACATTAGAATTAAGAATACACATAGGTATATATCAAAGAAAAGAACTCTTATCAAAGTTTTAGGATAACGATCGATTCCTATGACAAAATATAACTTCTTCAAACACAGCAAATGTTATTTTGTGGCGATATTATAATTATAATTTATAGAAATAAACTTTGTTTACACCACTTTTTTATTGAAAAAATTCAACATGTTTCAAAGCCAATGGCCCTTCGACAGGATAACAAATGTATAAATAATTTAAACTAATTAAAAAAGAATAGAGTTTTAGTGAAGCAAAATTAGTTTGTAAAATTATTTACTTATATGTTTAGAACCAACATATTACACGTATTCGTTATCACTTTTCTTTCCAATGTACCACAAATTTCCATTCAAACTTACATTCAAAATTTCCATTCTAATTTGCATACATAGAAATCTGTACATCGCTGGATTCAGCATATCATTCTCATGAAAAAACAAGATATCATCTGACTGATATCAAGAATGAAAATTTTTAATATTTTTTATGCTTTTCCATTAATTTACAAAAACGAAAAATTGAGAATGATTTCGGGCATGTTAAAACTCACATAAATATTTGTATTCAAACACAGTTAATTATTTTTCTTTTAATTTTAAACGTTTTCTAAACTATTAGGAAATTTAACATGTTTGTAGTACAGTTTAAAAGAGATAATTACTGTAAGAATTTTATCAAGATCAAGATATCAGATCATAACATTATTTATGTTCTTGGTAACTGATAATTAACTAGCTTTACCTAGTCAAAAATGACGGTGCTTTTACATGTAGTTTCCTAAAGAATAACTATTTGTTAATAAATAATAATAAAAAATAAAAAACAAAAATGGAAAAAAGTTTTTTTTTACTCTAAAGAAGTTACGGACGTTACACGAAGTTACGACGGACGGACAGATTAATATAATTCTATTAGAATATCTCAGTGTAACTAAATCTGAAATCACAAAAGTGCATACGATCAAGATATGTTAACATACATCATTTAAGACATTAAGTGTGATACACTTACATACATTCGGCCTTCAAAAGGCCTGCAGCGAGTGAACATATCTGGTCTGGTCTCCGGTCACCCATCGTCCGATAGGAGTTCTAATTGCGGTATGTTTTACCTGGTAATGGATCGCGGGATATTAAAGAAATTATATCCACTATCAGGGCCGTTTACCAGCAAATTTTATGTTCTGTATAATAATGTTTCAGTGATTTGATTGTTTTAGAAATGTTTATCAATATATATTGTAGTTTTGTTTTTACTTTGTTAAAGCTAAGATGACAGTTTTCTTAGTGATATTCAACCAATAGCAATTTTTATAAGTGACGTCATCAAACATGAAAATGGTGTTGTAGACTAAGTGCTATTTTGAAAATTACAAATGGTAAAGGCTTCCTCGTTCATTCTATTTGAATTCTTGTATAGCTTTAATAATTTATGAATTTGAGAATTTTTCATTTTATTTATTTTTTCTGATTGACATTCTGAGTGATTTTAATGATAGCAATTCTTATAAGTGAAGACATAAACATGAAAATGGTGTTATGGACAAAATGCTATTTTGAAAATTACTAATTTCGCTGTTATAGTGGTTTATTTTCTTTTTACTGATATATTTTTCAAAATATAATTATGATCGAATTCAAAATGTGTTACGAGTATTTGGGCGATTGAAGTATGTGCGTACCGTTTCATTTTCTCTTTTTTAAAGGGCAGTAAATCCATGAATTTTCTTATAAAAAAAAGTATGGGTATGTAACATGTAGCTTGTTTACAGTTTTAAGGTTTCATCTATACAAAAAATACCTAAAATAATAATAGTGACTGAGTGAAAAAAAATAATTTAATATTCACTGGAATGATAGAAATTGCAACATTCACGTTTCCTTAATTTACTCAGTAATGTGATTAGTGAAAATACTGCTTTTTAGCTTAGTGGGGCAGATTTTTGGATTATTAATCCGTTGATGGAGAACCGTCATTGATGTAAATTCTAATTTATGTTGTATACCTTGAGTTGGAACATAGCTGGACCTTGCTTGATGTTTTATTTAAATCCCTACCGCGGCATGATGACACTATTCTCCAAGAAATGTATCAATTTCCTTGCGTGTGAACTGCTTTGATGAATGAGATGTTAAAGAGATACAAGATGACAGCTCTGTCATCTACTTCGTTTCGCAGAAGCCGTTTGATTGAATTATTACGAATAATAATATAATATTAAAGACGGTGTGATGCTGACCAGGTCTACTTTGTAATATAGCCTTGGCCCCAGGGCTGTTGTCTGTTTAGTCCCTCACTGTGTATAGTGTTTTTCTGGTCTGTAATGGAGATGATAGAGTCGCTCCTAACAGTAATAAATTCCCAGAGACGCTACCAAGAGCCGTTCAATGTCGTCTGCGGTGCGATTCCATCAGCATAACATTAGCCGGACGTGTCGACACACAGATAATTCACACACGCTGATAGGCTAAGCACTTTTTATTTTAACGATACAAGCCATGAGGCACATTACTGTAGCGAAGCACATCTCAAAAACTTACTTACCATTGCCCCGTTTCCCCGCAATAGAGCGCCTTCTTCTGTCTTGACACACGACTCTCGCCTCATTCACATTCAAACATCTTCGCATGCATGCTCGTTCTTTATTTGTTTATTACCACACTTATATTAGCTTCACCTGCTTGTCTGTCTGGACGGAATCTTATAATCGAGAAATGATTTACTAATATATCAATTAATCCATCATAGTTAATAATCAATTATTAATCAATCATCAATAATTAATTAATCAAAGTTTTATATGATAAATTAGTAAACGAGCCCACCAAAAGATCATCAACAGAATTCTGTAACAACATCGTAAGCGCCATCCTTTTATTTGAAGATTGAAGTAAAAAAATTTTGTCCGAAAATTAATTTTTTACTTTTTAATACCAACATCTATATATAAGTGTGTTTTTTTAATACATTTTTCTCATGTAATGTAATTCTTTTATGCACACAGTGCGTAGCATCATTGAAAAAATGAAATCAAAATAAATTTAAATTAACACATTTTTAAACAACTCAGTAAATTATTAAAAAAACAATTAAGTCAATAAAAAATACACACAGAAAATCAACTGAATAAAACACGATAATCGTACGAATAATAAAATAAAATGTCTTGTTGACTCTTAAATTTTTTTATTTCGCAATATTCAGATATTCATTAGCAGATTTTAACATAGAAACTATCACTGTCTCAGGATAGACAGAATGTTTCTTTTTAAAGAAGTCAAGCTGTCATGGAATACGTATATAAACTAATTTTACTCATTGCCCAGTATGTGTGGTCTAAGCCGTGATGAGTGTATGTAGCAATCTGTTCGCGCGTTATCGTAATAAAATATATATTGACCGCGTAGACGATGGAATTTTGAGACATTCTTTAGAGAGATCGGGGCTGTCAAATTGAGAATTGATAATTTTGTACAGAAATATTAAGTCAGTCACATCTTGAATAAATCACATAGATTTGTTGTGAGCTTACCGGAATCAATCCCGGCCGCTTAAACTATGTATATTGTAACATAAACAAAAAGAAAACTCAACAAATGTTATATACAATTATTATTTGGGGGCGAAGACATAAATTAGTCAATTAGTGTATATTATAGATATCTCACAGAGACGAAACTGTATTAATTATGGGAAAGTAGGTATAGAAGTCATTTGGGTGTACACAGGACTTATGACCTGTCTTTTTATGGTTGGCTTAAGTGATCACTTTACACAATTGTAACATTCGCCATTTCGACCCATGATAGAATATACCATGCTTATTCATTTTTTGGAAGTTGTATATATGTTCAAATTGCGTGGAAAGCTTTCATATATGAGTTGTAAGCGCCTTTTCCATGCGGCCTGTAAAAAGCCATTTTCATTCCCCTAAATCCCCACAGATGTCGCTAATGAGAAAATCTACATTGATTTTTTACGGAATTTTGAGAGCAATATACTTTATTGTGTGTAATGAAATTCATCCGAATACTTGCATTACACTAGGATACGCCAGGAAATATTATTTCCAATTTTTGTTAAATTCCTTAAAAGGAATTGAACATAAATTAGTATTTATTTGCATAACGTAAATTAGTGCTTCTCATTCCAATAAAATACCAAAAGAGATAACAAACAAAAAAAAAAGTAGTAATTCAGGAAACAATTGACAGAATGGCTAATAGGATTAGAAAGATAGAAATTTTAAACTATTGTAAAAAATATATGCCATTTCTGAAGTAAAAAATCATCAAATTACGACAAGAACATATACCTACGTTGAAAAAATGATTAAATAGATAACTTATGTAACGCATATAATCAGAAACTAAGGCAACTTATTACAGAATAGATATTTGAATATCTAGTATAATAAGAAGCGAAAACATAGAACGAACTATCTCCTTTCTTTTTTAATATTAAATTAATGCTTTACTTAAATTTATGCTTAAATTATAAGAAATTAATGTTGTATGTACAATTATTTGTCAAATGTATTATATTTATATACTTTATTACCGCCATAGATTTTTTATTAGTTGATGGAGAACTTTCATTGGTGGCAATTCTAATTTGAATTGTTTATCTTGATTGCATATTCTATTTAGCTATGTTCCAACGCAATGTATACAACACAGCACGTGTTTTTTTTATGTACGCCAAAGAAGTATAACTACTTACGTGCCTACCTAAGTACAGCACTCAGTTTTTTCGAAAAGCTTTTAATATCAATCTCGATACCTCTTACATGCTAAGCGACCACACTATTTTTATATATTATTTGTCGTATAAGAATATAACGCTTACTTTATTTTTTTAAAATTTTATTCATAATCCTAATTTAGCTGGCACTAGACCGAGATGAGTGGAGGAAAATTATTGAGAATGCCAAGACCCACCAAGGGTTGTAGTGCCAAGAATGATGATGATGAATCCTAATTTAATTTTTAAAGAGTATTATTAAACAGCTTAATTGTTTTGTAAAGATTAATGTTAAGGCGTAGCGTAAATTTAACTGAAAATATACATGTGGACAAAATGAAAAGCAATTGTAATTGACATATTTGAAAACACTAGAAAATTAAATAGCAAAGAGCAGACAATAACTGAACGAATGCAGTCATCCAGTGGTACCTAAGGGGAATCAAGGGGCCGACCTAAAACCCGCTATATACTGATGAAATAAACTTACGCAGAAATCACAGCAATCAATAACTGGACAAAAAAACACGAGAGACATTTGGGGAGGCCTTTATCCAACTGCGAGCACGGTTGTTAATTATGATGAAGAAATAAATAAACGTTTCACTATTTATTATTTACAATGTGGGTTTGCCTCGCGCTCCGCAATACACGTTGGTAATATTGGAATGATACACAGAAGCTTCGGATATTAAAACCACAAAAGTTGACCACAAAAATGAATTTCATTATCTGTAACACAATATCCTATTATCTATAATACTCCCGCCTGCATATCCGATATGTGAACATCTCTTTAACAACAAAAATAATATACAACAACCGTTGACCACAAAATTCCAACATTCACAAACTAAACATTAAACCTCGGACTATTAATACCTCCACGCTAAAACCCTTTCACCGCACGTATTACATTTTAATGTTTCTATCCTCTAACAGTAATTGTTCTGCGTTAATATTATTTCTTTTTCCGTTAGCTCATCTCGCGTAACAAATTAATTATATTTAATTTGAAATAACTATTTCAGAAATCGGACAACGCAGATATTTCAAACGCAGATATGCAAACGTCACAATTAAAAAAACACTAAATAAATCGGTATTTGCATACTTTTAATCAAATAATAATATTAATGACAATCCCCCATTCGGCCATACTATTTTTATTTTAATTGTCAGTTCTAATGTTGCCTCTAAAATTGATGGATGTCACCATTGAAAGCGCTGGCTTACATATTATTACTCAATAGTGGATTAAAACTTAGTATTTAAATTAAATTGTTTTAATAATGAACTTCCATTCTGTGAACGAAACAATGTTATCAAAATGCATAAACGGAAAAAAAAATGTATTTTTTCTGCTCGTCCTCACGAAGGTACAGTGGTAAAGTTACTCAAAGTGATATAGATAAAATATAGGGGTATCATTACCAGCTGCGAAAAATCTATGTTCTTGAGAAAAGACTACAGATGTCTCTAGCATAGTCTATTCAACAAACGAAAGATTCTCAGATTTGAACATATATAGAACATTAAAAAATTTGATGAGTGGAATGCATGTGTGGATGCAACTGGTGAACATTGCATTGTGTAGAGTGATAACTTAAGTCAGCTCATACAGATTTTAAGCCCTGGGCCATTGTATAAAAATACTTCCACACACGTTTCTCATATTCATAGCTTCGTCTCTGTGAGACTACTATGATTAATTACTCCAAGTGGTTTATACAAAGTTTTTAATGAATAATAAAGTATGTATTTTATCCCCAAATATTCAAATTTGTAGCCTAATCAAATTCTTGGTTTTCCTTTCATACATGTGAAGTTTGAAGGCTTAATTAATTTGACTTAATTTTAGACTTATTTTCTCGTTGGGTAGAGAAGAACACAAAAAGTTATTTTTTTCATTTTTGTTTTTGTACCCCAGGGATTTGAACTGTGCCCAATCATATTTCGCTTATACAAAACCACAGCTATTATTTGTTATTTGACTTTCATGGATATGTGATAGATTTCATCACTTACATTAACAACTATGAAACGATTTATTCAAAACACAATCATATTATTATGTCTAAAATAATAACCTTTCATTATCATTAATCTTTTCGTCCCCTGATTTCAGTAAGGTTTGGAGCCCAAAAGTCTCCATAATGCGTTTCCATCAACCTTGTTTATCTTACGCCACTTCAGCGAACTTTTCTGACCATGCCCCAATCTGTCTTCATGCGTTTATCAATAGGCCAAGAATGTTCTTAGGTTTTCACGGCCACTCAGAATCTTCTGGTTTATGACTTGTGGGGTATTATGTCGTGTTATTACAACCTTTCTGGCCGACTTTCAATCCATCATCTACCATCTGCCCTGATGATGATGAGCCCTGCAATGGGATCCGAAACGTCGGCTAAAAAGGTCGTAATGACACGGCATAATACCCCAGAAGACATAAACCAGAAGATCAATAGGCCAATTCGATATTGCGGTGTGCAAGAGGAACAGCCAAGATAACAGAGCACTTAGCATGTGAGAGGTACCGAGATCGATATTCGGAGCCTTCAAATTTTTTTATGCCAAAAAAAGGTTTTGGGGGCACCTGAAATAAATTATAAGTGAAAACAAATGGCAAAGTCTGTTCGTTCATGTTATTTCTTTTCTTTTGTCAAAGAAGTATCATTGTCAGGAATCTGGAATCTGGAAGTCAAAATGTGTTTACGGGTTTTTATTTGTTCCGTACAAAATGTAACAAAATCGCGACAAGGTATAATTAGCCGTTCTAAATAGCTCTCCAAGTGCGTGCTTTCGTGATGGCTTTCGTAAAGGTACGCACGGCTCGTCCCAGACGTTTATCCATTTCTAAATACATTTATTTTTTTTATAATTTTGTTATAATGTCTATTTTATTATCAGATCGGAGCGTTAAAGGCTCATCTTTTGCATATACATACCATCAAGAATCAGTCCTTAGTTGTAGTTTAGACATTGGTGCTGAGAGGGTTGCGACCAAGAAGTGCAGGTATGAGATGGCGATAGGCAATATTTACCCAGCCATCTCGCGGGACGGGTAATAATCATGTAAATGAGAAGAACAAACAGCATCGCTGCGCTGGACCGAACCTTGAATTCTCCGAATCATCGTGATATTGGGTTAAGCGTGCCGGCTCTGGTGCGCCATGGCTTATTCTTCGTACCTAGTGTCATTCACTTCTTCATCTCGCGGAGGCTTACAACACAATCCGCTCATGGCCAATATTGGGGTTAGCGAGATGTGCTGGACGGGTGCACGGTTCACAATGTCGTTGAACCTTATATGTATTGAACCAATATTTTCACAGTCAAGGGTCAATTTGAATCATTTTGATTTAATCCAACCGCGAGAGCATGGGGGAATTTTAAAATCAATATATTATATATATAATATATATATATATATATCTATATATATTAATATATATATATGATGAGTATATATAAAAAAGTAACCCATAAAAACCAAGTTTTTGTTATACTCCCTTTCTCATTTACTAGTTGAAACATTTTTTTTTCGCTTAACCTACGCGTTGGGCGAGCTACGAAAGGGAGTGATAAAAAATTTCCAAAAATCCAAAATAATACTTTGTACGAAAAAGCCATTCAAAATTTGAAAAATCCAAAAATTTATTAATTTTTTTTAATGAAAATTTGATAGATCTTTTTGATCGTTGCCAGGAGTCTGCTTGCAAAGTTTCAGCTCGATTGGATCACGGGAAAGGGGTTTAAAATGGATCCAAAGTTTTTTCGTCACGAGTTAATATAAAGGGAGTAAAAAGAATCCCGTGTTTCCATACCCGCCAAGTTTTCTCCACAACCAGCCACAACCGCCCACCGGTGGTTATGGTGGTGGATAGCCCTTGGTGTCACATTGAACATATGCGAGTTTGGTGGGGGTGGCTGTGCGTGGGTGGGAGTGAGCGACAAAAATGTGCTTTTTAGCACATTTCTTTGTTATGGGGAGGCCGCAATGCTTTAGATTGTTTCAAAATAAGCGCGCGTGTGTGGATGTTCTTACGATGCAATTGGTGAACGTTGCATTGTGTAGAGTGACCACTTAAGCCAGCTCATGCAGGTTGTAAGCCCTGAGCCATCGCATAAGAGACTTCCATACATTTTTCACACATATAAATAGCTTCGTCTCTGTGAGACTTCCATAATTTATCGTAAATTAATTAATCATCCCTCTGGGGACCAAAGCCAGTAACTGTGGAATATACTTTCATATAAAAATATTTTTAGAAATGTTAAAGTATACTTTAAAAAGATTGTAACATAATTAATTTAAATAAATTATACATAACATTTTACAAATAACGCTTTCGAGTAATAAATGAGTTTTTACAATATCAATTTACAAATATCTTACTTCTTAAAACATTCTATGAAGTGTTACTAATTTTTTTAAATAAATATAAAAATTGTATTGAAGCATTTTAGACTATTTTTCTGTATAACATTTTTGGTTCAAAATTTTTCAAAGTGAAGAATTTTTTAACCCAGTTTTATAACAAATATTATTGAAAAATTCACTAAATATATTCTATGTTAAAAATTGGTAACACATTTCTTTGATTTGCTTTTTGTAATAAAAAAAATTAAGTGTCAACGTCTTCGAAAATGTTATCAGCGTATTTAATAAAGGCTTTTAATAAAAGCGTGTCGCTTTCAAACCGGTTTAGATAAGGAAATATTTACACTTTTTTATTGGTTCAGAATGAGCCTGCAATCTCACCCATTAAAATTGTACACGCGAAATCAATCAACTTTATCGATTTAGTTCAAATTTTCCGGTAATTCTATCCAAATGATCTATGCAAATCTCTCCAATCTCGCGGACTAGATTCGTTAATGAGTTTGTGTGCTCTGGTTAGCCACGCTTTAAGAGATGATCTTGTGTGTAATGCTCCGGCAGAAGCTGTAAAATTGAGATGAACAGGCTCCCATGATACACATAAATTCAGCATTAGATTTAATATTGAAGTCATTATTCTCGATATTCGTGTGAGCCTGTTTTAAGGTGTTTTATATTTGTCAGATGCAGAAGACATTAAGCATTGATTTCATGATTGAAGCCGTTATTTATTTTATTTATTTTAAAAAAATCCTTGTTTACAAATAAAGGTACTTAATACTAATTTAACAATAAAATATAAGATAAGTTACACTATTTTTTTTGTTTAATTTGTGGATAATGCCACTCTACTAGGCTACGTCTGTCCCAGAGTGGCGTTATAGAATACAATTATGATATTTTTTCAAATTCGTCAGTAGTATTATTTTCATAAGGTAGTAATTATGTATCTACAAAGTATCAAGTGCAATGTTAGTGAAAGTTGAGTGAGTCATAAGTCCAAGTGTAAATATGTGTAGAATAATTGTTTAATGTAAAAAGGGTTAAAGTTTTATTTAAGATTATTTTTTATTTTCCTTAATTAATTTATTTATTTATATAGGTATTTATTTTTATTTGTAGACATTATTATGCAATTACAGTAAGTAAATTTTCAGTTGCTGCTCTACCTTTTTTTTTATTTTTATTTTTTTATTTTTTATTTATTTTTTATGTACCTACTAACATGCGTAGGAGTAAAAAGTATACAACATTTATTATTTATTATTTAGGCGCTATTCGTAGTGGTTTTCAACATTTGTATAATACTAACTGTAACCCATCAAAATTGACGGTACTTTTACACGCTGGTTCCTAAAGAATAAGATTTAAGTACTTATTTATATCCGACACCCATAAAATAGTAGTAACGACTTTTATCAAAATATTGGAACATTTTTTTTATTTCTTCTGCCAGCAGTTAAACGTACTATTCTGAACCCTGGCAATTAGGCGAAACGTGAAATGATTCGCGACTTTGTTAAGTCTTATATGTACTGTATTTTTGACGGGTAATGCAGGCTCGGCGACAGCAACATCGCTATCGTTGCCGCCTTCGGGTTTGCTGGCCCGGGGTTCATGCGCCATCTCCGGCCGTTTAATTTAGTTTATAGCCGTGAATTCGAACGAAATTACGGACTTTACACGGAGTTACGGGGACAGATAGACAAACAGACAGACGGACTGATAACGACATTATTATGTTTGATATAAGATATATATATACATACAATCTCACTCAAAAATCCAATTAATTACAACCAAGAGGCATGCAAAACACCTCCACAAATCTTAAATTCAACCTTTTGCTAATAAAATTCAACTATTGTAATTTTTTTCATTTAGAACACTTGTTTGATAATTGAATGAAAAAGATGCTCGTTAATGTGCTGCATTCGGCAGGCCACGTTTGCGGGAACAGAAGGTGGCGCCGCTAAAAAAAGACTGAGCACCAGCTGTCTCGCTCTCTCTTTATTTAACTGGCGTGCAGATAAACCATGTTTTCGTTAGGATCGGTTGACACCTCCGTATCAGAGAACACATCATGGAATACCGTGATCTATTCTGATTTTTATTTGGTTCTCCGTATCCCGAGTTGATATATACAACAATTGATTTGATCTTTAATTCTGGTCACAACAACGAGTTCTTTATTTTCTGAGCTTGTCTTGAATATCTGACCTGGTTGACTCACTAATTCATTCGCCTATTGTGCTGATAGTTCATCTATAAGCATTTTAATAATTTCATTCTTATCTGGTGCATCTAATTTCTTCTTCTTCCCTATCCGATCAAGGGACGTTGGCTATTGGCTATCTTCACTATATTTACTGCGGCCCGGAATATCTCTGCAGTAGACTGGCCAAACCACTGTCTCCTGCTTCTCAGCCACGGTGTACTCCTTCTTCAATCATTTTCTGCATTACGAAGTGCAAAATCTCGTACTTCTCTGAATGTCTCATCACATGTACGATATATTAAAATTTTCGTTTTTCTATTGTAGTAATAATTTAATTTTCCTTATCATCTTCTTTCTCAACTCTACACGTTTAGCTTATTTTGAGTATTCTGTAGATCTCGAAGGCTTACATCGATTATTCTGAAAGCGTCCATGCTTCCATCCTATAAATCTAAAGTCAGGTAATATTTTGGCTAAATCCAAGATCATGGTCCCACGGATTATAAAACAGATCCGTCTGAAAATAAGTATTTCTCGATATAATTGAATATCCCGATTGCAAAATTAAAGATAATCGACGCTTGAATAATAAATATTAAATAAAATATTATACATTAAACATTCGTGATTTTCATTTCGATCTATTTTTATTTTTAATATGATTTTTACACGTATCTATGGATAAGTATTTGAATCATAGACAACAACAAGAACGTAGGCTGAACTCTGAAGGCTGTAGCAGACGAGTATACGAGGGCACAAACCTGTGAAACGCCCCCACGACCGCCTTACCACCAAGCCATAACACGAGTTAAAACCCTGATGGGCCGTAGCAGGCGAGTATTCGGGGGCACAAACCCGTAAAATGCCCCCACGACTGCCTTGCCCTAAAATTTAAATTTATTATTTTTTTTTCCTTTAAGGTATGATATTTTCCATCAGTATACTTTTTCCATGGTTGTTAAAATAGTGACTGACATTCAAAATGTATGGTACAATTTTCGAAACTTTAAAGTGTAAATTTTATTTAATACTTATTATTTAAGCGTCAATTATCTTTTTTTCAGCCGGATCTCTTATATTACCCGTGGGACCATGATCTTGGATCATGCCAATGTTTTTAATAAGTCAGCGAGCGTCAATGCATAAAACCACAAAAAACGAGGTAATATTACAACAGTACAATCTCATGATTGAATACACCCACTGGCATATCATTAAAATGAATATTTTTTTATTTCCAAATTTGAATACATTAAATAGACCAGGACACTAACTACTTGCCCCCAGTTATGGACCGTACCACATACCTGCATTTGTTTTGCTGTCGACATGAAATTACCCGCAAATTGTACTTCGTAATGCCTTGCGTGTTCTAGGTCCGAGTATTTTTTGTATCCATTTAGTCGGAAACATCAACACCAGTTGCTACTTAGGCCCAAAGCACTCGATCAGAACTAGAAAATTGATTAGGCTTTTAGCTTTATTTTTTCGGAGATCTTGAAAAAATTAATGCCGAAAGCATTTCATTTCATAGCTTCGAATGCAATAAAGTTTTTGTTTCCAGCTCTCATTTAGGGGATAGGGGGCAAAGTGGGGTATCTAGGGCGTAGTAACAATTAATTTTATTTAAATTTTTAACACTGCTATAGGATACGAGGTCCAATTACTGAAGTTCACTACAAATAACACAAAAACACCCAGACTTGACATATCAATAAATAGATGCTAATTAACCCACTTAAATAACAGACAACTAACTCATCGCTCAGCATCAACATCTAATACATATGGGTTAGTTGAAGTAAATCGCGTCCAAAAAACCAATTTCGGTGACCGTGCTTTCGCGGTGGCTGGACCAAATTTGTGGAATAAACTGAGACAAACAGACAGCTCAAAAAACAACTAAAGACGCATTTGTTTAGACAATCATATAAAAACTTATAGAATCAGACCGTTACAACACTACGTAATGTTTTCATTCCTAGTATGCCATCCGCGAAAATACCTGAGTTTTTCTAACTCTCCCAACTATTATAGTTTTAAAAGTTAATTCCATTTTTTGCATGTCATCTAGTGAATCAGTAATAGTAAATAAGTGTTTTTAGCCAGTAAGTTAGTAAGTAAGTGAGTACTCATGAAAATGGCGCTATATAAATGATCCAACTATTATTATATATATACATATATAGATATATAGATGTCCCTAGCATTCCCCATTCGAATACAAGAAAAAACTGACTTAGATGTTAAATAAAACATTCAAAAATTAAAAAATGTGTTAGTATTCTTAGATGGAATCGTTGAACGTTGCATTGTGATTTCTATGATTTATCAAAATTAAAAGAAGGCTGATTTAACGCCACGAAACATAGGAATATCTTTCTCACCAAATTCGATTGCAACGCTTTGGTAAAATTGCTTCGTCATCATTATTTTATAGCAAATTGGCGCTGTACCGCTGTGCCCCGCTCTCCCACATATATATCTGGAGAGATTATGTACTTACTGTTAGTTTGGGGTCTTTGATCTGAGGGAAGATAAATTCTTCCAGAAAATGCCTGTGTAATTATGATCGGCCGAAATCTGTTATTAATGACTTCATCTTGTTACGCCTGGTTACCTTCTGTCACATCACTTACAAGAATTTAAATTGATAGAAATCCACGCTGATGGATGGTCTCCAGTTTTTCAGACTAAAATTAAATTTTACTCAATAGGTACGCTTCGTATTTTGAAAAACTGTTTCACGTTTTCTTGATCTCAAAGCGAAAGTATTTAAATAAAATATATTTTTTAAATAAGATAAGTGTCTCGAGGTGTAGATACTAACATGAATACTTAGGTGATTGGGTCATATATAGAGAATGATCGAACGCCAATCATTAGTAAGTCATTATTGAAAACAAGACCAACAGAAGCTTGGGAAGCCCAAAAATAAAATGAAATGGCTTCAAAGACATGTCTGTCTCAGAAACCAAAGAGATAAACGTCGTTTCAAGAGATTAATGGAGAAAAATTCAATCAATGGTCAAGACCCTCCAAGGAGTGGAAGCAGATAGAGCTAGAGAACTCAATATAAATGAAAATGTATTTTGATATAATATATGTGGTGTATTCAGACCGGCCATCTTACCGAGAGTACAAAGCGGGGCGACCTGAACGCAGGACGGCTACCTTAACAAGAGTACAAATGGGCGCGGCTATAAAAGAGGAGAGCACAAGCTCTATCTCTCTCTCTCTTCCATTAGCCAGCGCACAGTGATTCGTCTAGAACAAGCTAGCTGGACAAAAACATTTTGTTCTACGATTTGATTGTGAATGAATTAAAATAATATTTAATGAATATGATTAATAATACTTTGTTGTTTTATTGAATAATTTCACATTTTTTGATAATTTAGAATATTTATATTAAAAAACTTAAGTAGGTACTGAATAAAATTTTTAAAACTAACCAAAAAACAAAATTTTTATTATACTCCCTTTCTCAATGAATCAGATTTCGTGCCTACTGCACGCGTCGGGTACATTACTCATTTGTATTGATTCCAATTTTAAAAACCAAAAAAATTCTAAAAATCCAAAATTATAATTTGTTAGATCTTTTTTCTTGTCGGCACGAGACTGCCTGCAAAGTTTCAGCTTGAATGAATCACGGGAAAAGGGTTAAAAATCGATCCAAATTTTTCTGGCAGACAACAAACCGCAGACGCTACGAGTTAAAATAAAGGGAGTAAAAATCGACATTGTTATAACAAGAAAATTATGTTCACAATTTAACACAGAAATAGGAATTTCAAAATAAAAAGATGCTCTCAAATTTAAATTGGAATAATATATAACAAGGACTAAAATGAAATACAACGATATTCATTCACAAAATATTAAACGATAAAATGCCAAAATATTTTTAAAATAAGATCAAATATAGATACATAGTCATAATACAAGAAACGCAAACAAAATCCCAAATAGAAAAACGTTAGGTATTTACGTTAATTAAAACTTCTCTTTGCGCTTCAATTAAACGTTCAGTGGTTTTATCCAGTATGGCTTGAAGTTTAATTTCGGCGCGCGTTTCTGACACAGAAATATGTTCATCTGAAGGATAACACAACTCTTTGGACTTACATAAACTATAATAAGATGGAAACACTTGATGTCCCGCCTTCAATGACCACTTTCGTGTCTGTTTATAAGAGTAACTGATGCATTTAGAGTCTACGTAATAACGAATAAGCTAATGCCTCGTCACTGTTTAACTGCGTGCCATCACAAATAACATCACCAGATTTCCTTTTCCCTGAAGAATCCGAAATTTTTCGTATCAAAGTTGCCACCTTTCTGTGACCCGACAAACGATTTGCTACTTCAGCAGCTAGGGTCAACTCACTGGTACTTCGCGATTGCACTAAGTCTTCAACCCTACGTTTTCTCGTTTTGAAAGACGAGTCTTCAAACATCCTTTTGGGCCGACCTTGATGCCGATTTCCTCCATATGATGAGGAAGCACAGGGCTGATGCACACTTACGTTAAATTTTAAATCTGCGTTCTCTAACCAACTTTTATTTTGATTTATAAAACGGTCCGTCGTATTATTGGCTGCAGCCCACTTTTCAGACAATTGTGACGAAAACATTGAAATTTGTAACTGTAAACACCTCTTTGAATCAGGAGTCACATCCGTAATACTAAATTTTTGCATTATAAAATCCATTAGACGAGAATTTCGTTCTTCTTTCTTGTGCTTCCGCCATTCTTCAAAAAACTCCATTTTTGAAAGAGAGCACACACATTCTGAAAAAAAAAAATTTTTTTTAATGGTGTGAATATGGGGGACTAAGTTATATGTTGTTAAATAGCTTAGGATTGTCGCTTTATAATATCTAAAAATTAGCCCATGGACATGTAAGTACAAAAAGATATATACGTTGAAAAATTAAAAACGAAAAAAAATTAAAAATTTTTACCTGATTTTTTCAAAACCTTTTATAACATATATTGTCTCTAATTGGAATCAAATTATAAATGAATTTAAAAAAAACATACCCTTTAAAGTAAAATCCATCACAGAAAACGTTATAATATTCACTTTTAAACTTGTTAGATGTTATTGAAAGCACTGCAAAATTGCAACTAAATTGTATCCGTAAATGGAATTACCTTATCACTTCACTTCAACCGCTTATGAATCATCGCTCTGGAATTTTTTCCATAATTATTATCTCGAATTGTGACCCATGAGGGGTTGTTATTGTCATGGTATCATTAATTAATGGATTCTTTGAAATGACTTTTGTCCACCTGGCTTGTTCTAGGCGAATTACTGTGCAGCGGGCAGGTAGCACTGGGACTAGTTTAGAGTTGGTCGGCACAAAGTATCTGAATATACTAAAGATAATCGCAACTACATGCTTTTTTTGGTGTTGGTATCCCGAGGTCGGGAATACATCACAGTATATTTATGCTCACTAAAAACACATCAAACAGGATAAAAAAAAGAATGGTATAGAATGAGGCAACCATTCAAGAATATTTACAAATATCAAAAATCAATCAATATCGTAAAATGTGTATTATCATCATATTTTTTTCTCTTCTTCTTCGTTTTAAATATTTATAAATTTTTTATCTTATTTGGAAAACTACTGTTAGACTAATGTATTAATTTATATAATGTATTTTATCTAAGTTAACTTTTTATTGTATTAATTTAATTAAAATATTTGTATTGTATTAATCTAATTTAAATTTTTATAATGTACTTATTTACTTCTAAATTATTAATTAATTATATATATTAATGAGTACCTATAGTCGAATATTGTGTTTTAAAATGAAATATATAACTTGCCCTAAAACAGGCCAGCCTAGTTGGGTAGATATGATTGCTATGATTGTATGATAAATTATTGTTGTATAATTATATTTGTAATGTAATTTAATGTAATATTATGTTAAAAATAAATAAATAAATAAATAAAATTAAGTTTAATTCAATCAAATCCAGAAGAAATAAACCAACAGAAAATGTCTGAGTTTAATATAAAGCTTTTAAATAACATGTTGCGTAATTTTTAGATAGTGTCTTGGGTTCGACGCGATGGCTGACGAAATGTATCACTAGACACAAACTTTAACTAAAACACTATTCTGTAATTCGCACTTATTTATTTTCTCTAAATAGTTTCACTATCTTCTTGATCTTCTAAATTATTTTAAAATCATTCATACAGTTGGAAACCCTCGACCAAGTGCAGTTTCTCTCGAGTTTAGAAACTCGAGGCAATTAAAGGTTAAAATTTTTTAATATTGTTTCTTAGTATACCAATATAATACCATAATAAATAAATATTTGTATACACTCTGTTAAGAATAGTGTTAAAAATAATGAATAATGGTTGTGATGAATATCTCCACACCATCTACCGGCAAACTCCTATAACGTATAGGTATAAATAGCGAAATTGTGGACGCAATATAATTAACTTCTAAAAAAAACAAACCCGTAAAAAACAAGTTTTTATTATACTCCCTTTCTCAATTACTAGTTGAAACAGGTTTGGCGCTTACCCCACACGTTGGGCTTGAGTCGGGCGACGCTACGAAAGGGAGTAATAAAAAATTTCGAAAAATCCAAAATTATACTATAATTATTATTATTTTAATCGAAAATTTGTTAAATCATTTTTATCGTCGCCACGAGTCTGTTTAAAAAGTTTCAGCTCGATTGGATCACGGGAAAAGTGTTAAAAATCGATCCAAAAAACTTTCGTTAAACAAGCAAGCAAGCAGACGCTACGAGGTAAAAGAAAGGGAATAAAAATCACTATGTTTAAACTAATATTCTTCACACATTAATGATGACATTGAATAAGCATTCAACGAAACGTCGAGAATCGTTTCTCGATAAAACATACGGTTCGTATAAAATATCCGCAACTATTTTCAGCCAAATATTGGAATACGAAGTTTTATTTCAATCGAAGGGCTTTATTCTACCAAATCAATGAAGATTGACGGAGTCAGCCCTGTAATGATAATAACGAAATTGCTTTACCAGTAATGATATGTCAACACATTGAAAGAACCTCTCTGTGGAGAAAGAAAAATATATAAAAAAATCCTTTGGATTTCTCTTGGCTCCGTATCGCAGTCACGTCTCCCTCTCTGAATTGAAAGTCAGAATGACATCGATAATATTCTCACGGAAGAAAAATGACATTTGCAGTAGATTGCAACGCAAGTAATGGATATCTCACGGACAACATTGCCACCATATATACAGGATGTTCTTTCACTACCGAGGAAAGGTTGAGGATTGTTAAATAAAATGACCACAGATAAATGCTTTTGCCCAGTCATTTTTGTACTATGCGATTCCAAGTTGGGGAGGTACTTACAAAACCATATTAAAACCAGCTATAACGGCACAAAAAACCTTGCTCCGAGTCATTAATAAGAAACCATTTACATATCAATCAGACAGACTATTCAGAGAATTTAATGTACTGGACGTTAGACAGCTGTTCGTTAAGTCTACCCTCATCTTTTAAATCAAAAACACAAACCACCTAACAGCAACCAGTAACTCGCATTCACATAATACTAGACAAGCATTACGAAACCTTGACGAAATACCAAAAACTAAGACAACACATGGACAGAAAAATTATTTAATATAAATATTTAACTAAAATATTTAACATATTTAAAACAGACTTCCCGGAAATCAGAATATACTCAATTAATAAAATAAAAGCGTTAGCAAACAACTGGCTTACCTCCAAAGGTAGAACAGCAACTGAAAATTTACTTACTGTAATTGCATAATAATGTCTACAAATAAAAATATATACCTATATAAATAAATAAATTAATTAAGGAAAATTAAAAATAATCTTTAACAAAACATTAACTCTTTTTACATTAAACAATTATTCTACACATATTTACACTTGGACTTATGACTCACTCAACTTATAACTAACATTGCACTTGATACTTTGTAGATACATAATTACTACCTTATGAAAATAAATATTACTGACGAATTCAAAAAAATATTATAATTATGTTCTATAATGCCACTCTGGGACAGGCGTAGCCTAGTAGAGTGGCATAATCCACAAATTTAACAACAACAAAAAAATGTGTAATTTATCTTATATTTTATTGTTAAATTAGTTTTAAGTACCTTTATTTGTAAACAAGGATTTATTGAAATAAATAAATAAATAAATAGTAATGAAAATGGATAATTTATTTACACAAACATTATTTGGTCTTCCACTAGTATTTAAAATTTCACATCGCGAACATATGGAAATGATTTTAATTGGCATTAAAACACCACGCTTGCCAGACGGGTTGGTGAGTTTTAAATCAGCCGCCCTTGACACAGGGAACAGACGCTGTTTGCAGCCGCCCATTATGGGTCAGACGCTACCGCCTGTTGGTCTGCGAGAGGTATTTTATTTCCCTCCTACCCTCCACATCTGGCGAGCTTCCCCCTATCCGCCACCTGGGGACGCATCTCCCAGCGGTTACAGGCTCCGCCGAAGAACTAGGAAGAATGGAAGGGCATGGAAGAAGCTTATATCCAGCAGTGGAGAGATTAAGGCTGTTAGAAACTGTTAAGATTCCTTAGTTAAACAAAATTAAAATAAATTAAGCGTAGTTTCGTTTACAATGTGGAAGATCATGATTAACAAAATGATTTGTACACAACGTTTTATTCCACTATTTTGTATATCGGGCAATGTGTTAAAGATATAGGCACAATAATAAAAGAACATCTAAGAGCATTCAGACGGACTACTGTATTGAACATGATCACTTGTTTGACCAAAATTATGTTAGGGTCCTACATCTAGAGGCGAAGGGTCGTAAACTGGATGGTCTAGAAATACTAGAAATTAATAAAGCGATCAAAAATAAAAATAACCTAATCAACATTCAAACACCTGCGTCATCCCCATTGTTAAAATAAGTATTATTGTATATAAAAATTCATTACTGTTGTATTTGTCAATAAATAACTACCCTCGCCATCATCCCTTTACATTCTATTTGTCGGCCATATTGATTTACAACTAGTTCTAATATTGCCTCTAAAGATAATGGTTGTGTCCATCGAAAGCGCTTAGGCTTATATAACTCAAATTAGTGGAATAATAATAATTGTGTATAAATCATTGCGTTAAAATTAAAATATCTAATGATAATAATTTACTCAGTAATTTGTTAAATAGAGATACTGCTTTTCAGCTTAGTGCGGCTGTGTATAATAATGACCAAGATAGATTTATTTTATTTTTTTATTTTTTCATTTTATATCATAAATCACTTTGTCACATTATATTATAAGATGTATTTTGTGTAACATAAAATTACTTCTTAGAGAAATAAGGCAGTCCATTTTAGTTTCTAACTCTGTTGCTACATAATTTCATAAATTGTAATTAATTCTCATTTGTTAACTTTTTTATACTATTGAATATATATTGCTTCTTCTTAATACTTTTGTTATTGTATATTTACTCTGTAATTATTTTTTTTTTTTTCTCTGTTATTTTATGCTTACTTTTAACATTATTATGTTATTTTATATTAACTCTGTATTCTAAACATTTTATCTTTATTATCTTATGCTTACTTTTACTTACTCTCATTTTAAGGTAATTAGTACAACATCAAATTACTGTAATAGGTTTTGTAACCGTTGAAATAAATAAATAAATAAATAATGTAAAGCAATAATAAGCGGATTTCGTGATAATTTTCAATAATAAGGAGAGTATTACGACATCAGCGTAGCTTTTCGAGATCCATTACTGTTCGTTTTTTGCCACGGCTTAAATAATACGATGTTAACAGATTGCCGGCCAAAGTTCACCGCAATCTTGTTATGGTTCGGTTTATTTCCCCCCGGAACACGAGCAAGGCAGCCGAGGTGGATTTTGACGGGCATCTCCGAGGGATTTTCGGGCTAATGCCGGCTTAAAGACCGTAATTTGGGAATAATTTGTCCGTCGGGCATCCCGGAATATACAAATTGAAATTACGGGCGAATCAGGGCGGTGAGAACTGTTGTGTGAGAATATATTTTGCAGAATGTGAAAAGTTTCTCGGAGCATTTTTTGTGTCTCGGCGGATTCAAATCAATTTCTCGTAACGATCGAATCTGGTCAAATGAATGCCTAATTTTTGTGGTGGTGGTTTATAAAGTGACCGCTTTCTAGAGGACTGCAGAATCACTAGGAAAACAAGCAGCCACAAAGATAGCAAAAACAGAGGAAACAATTTGATAAATAAATAAAAAATGTGTAATGTTGTGTAACATTTGACATCTCACAATTAAAAATATCAATGCAAGCAAAGCATTTTAACAAAACTTTAAAAACCTTTTTATTTATTAATTAGTATGTAGAAATAAAGAAAATGTATGTATATTTATTTATTATTGAATTTTGCCGCACTAAGTAATAAAAGTAATTCGGAAATCAACCTAAACAAAAATTTTATAGCCACAAAGCGCGGGTACACATTTTCTGACTTAGTTGACCTGGGAGCCTACATGCCTATTATGTCGTGCGGAGAATGTGAACTTCGTTCATCTTGTAATCACTTACTGTAGTATACTTATATTGTATAACGTATTAATGTTTTATTTCAATGTATCATCGTAAACTGTAACTGTACTAATCACCTTGTCCTAAATGACTATCCATTAGGGTCATTCTGACCTGTCGATAGTCTTTAAATTAAAAAATAAAAATAAAATAAATAAATAAAAATAAGTAGGTGCCGTATATCTACATATGAATTTTGTTTACAAATGTATTTGGTCAATTATATGTTTTTATTTATTTTCATAGCTGTGCCGCCGTATATATTATATTATATATAATATATATATATATATATATATAATATATATAATATTATATTATATATATATATATATATTATATTATTGGTGTATGAAAACTTTGCATAAATATTTAAAAATAATCACATAAATTACATAAAATTTGAGAATGTAAATCATTAAGGATAGTTATCGTTTACATTACTGTAAAAAAAAAAGTATTTATTGGATAGTTTCGAAGATATAAGCCAAAATATATCAAAGTTACAACATCCACACGCTTGACACCAGCCTCGTAACATATATACAAAATCAGAAGCATTGACCGGTAGTGTGCGCCTTCGCTGTAATGGCACTTGCTGTACATTGATTTGTTTATAAACGATGATTTTTTGTTCATCGCGTGTGCTCCGCGCGTGCTCATTGGTTAAATGAAATTGCGCGCGTCTTATTTCCTGTTACGCATTTCCGTCCTTTTTTCACGAAATCACTGCCACAGATTGCAGGAAAGCGAGAGGAAAGATGTTACACATCAAAAATAAATTAAATTAACCATCAGAAAAACACGCAGAAAAAATTATCTATCGACGAAATATTTAACTACCGTCGGGATATGGACGCAAAAATTTTTACATTCAGAAAACGGGGTATATATCAGAATATTTTTGAGTTTGTTCAAATCTTTCAGAACGGTAGTCCTGGATTTCTTGTCACAGAGACATCATTAATCAATTAATGTATATTATGGATGTCTCACAGAGACGAAACTGTTTTTTATTATTATTATGGGAAAGTAGGTATAGAAGTCATTTTATGGTGTATATCGGACTTACGACCGATCGTATGGTAGGCTTAAGTGATCACTTTACACATATGTAACGTTCGCCATTTCCACCATGATAGAATATACCATGTCTTACTAATTTTTGAAAGTTGTATATATTTGGATTATATGACACACATCTCGTACGTGTTGTAACAACCTATTATACCGGCCTGTGACAGCCATTTTCCTTCCCCCTAAATCCCCACAGATGTCGTTAATTATTTTTGATATCGTTAATGTCGATCAAATGAGACTCCCACAATTGATTTTACGGAATTTATGAAGCAATATACTTTATTGTGTAATGAAATTCTTTCCGAATTACTAACATTACAATAGGATACGCCAGAAATTGAAGTCAGTATATTTCCAATTAATTTAATCATAACAATAAGATGCTTTTGTTAGATACAGTACTACTAAAACGCTACTCGTCATACGATACGGGATTGGCCTTAGAACGCGCGCACCCATACTCGCGAGGCGATATTGTGGCTCATATAGCTTATTGATCAACAACACATTTCTTCAGGCTAATTTCAAATTCGTAGTATTCTGTTATATTTCAAGATGAAGCTAACAGGTAATCGAAGAGTTATATCAAGTAAACATTCGTGTTTGTCGTTTTATAAAGTAAATATTGCTGAATTAAATATTCAAAAGTTGTGATAGAACCTATAATTGTCGATCTTCTTAAATTAATAAAAACTTGTCATATTTCAGTGTAGAAAACTGCATACGTTAACATGAAAATAATATGATTTACCGCCAAATCTTTGTTGATATTACTCATTTGGTATTTGTCAAAATTTGTGTCATAGATCTAATAATGATAATTTTTACAAAAGATGCATCCGTGAAAAATCTCTGGAAATAATAATAACTATTTACCTTGCTTAACCACGCAACATATCCCACGCACTGATTGCATGTCATATATTATCTAATGTTTTATTTCCATCAGTTAACGAACTTTACGAAAGACAGACAGACAACGAAATTATTTTAATAATAATAATATTAGGATAATTTATATTGCGCCGTTTTCGCGAATACTCACCTCAAGGGCGCTTAACACAGAAAATTATCTTACAAAACAACTTACTGCTAAAAAAAACTTATTTACTATTACTTATTCACTAGGTGGCATGCAAGAAATGGAATTAAAGTTTAATAATAGTTGGGAGTGCCTGAAAGAATGAGGTGTTTTCGAGGAATGCACAATAGGAGTGGAAAACATTAGCTTGTTGTTGTGGTCAGATTCTATAGGTTTTTATGGGATTGTCTAAATAATTGCGTCTTAAGTTGTTTTTTGAACTGTGGTAAGCTGTCTGTTTGTCTCAGTTTATTAGGTAGTTTGTTCCATAATTTTGGTCCAGCCACCGTGAAAGCACGATCACCGAAATTAGTTTTGTGGACGCGATTTACTTCAGCTAACCTATTTGTATTAGATGTTGATGCTGAGCGAAGTGTTACATGTCTGTTATTTGCGGAGAATGGAATGCAGAAGTTAGTTATGTATTATGTTTGATATGTAACTTATTAATGTTCAATTTATGATTTTTATATTGGAACACATGTTTTATCTAAGCTATTGTCTTAAAATGTAGTCTAGTATATACAATCTGAAATAAATTAATATTAAAAACCCATATGTGTGTAAAAAAACTCAAATAGGTATAGTATTTGATAATTTGCGTCATTCTTAATATTATTGTATATTGTACCTATTCCAATAATAATATTAATTGTTAATGTGTTATGTAGGTATACGTATCGTAAAAAGTATATTGTGTAATCGTGTTATGTTCAAAATGATCATAAAATATTTATTCTTTGTACAACACTGTCACACTACATACAACCATCTATCAGGGACAGTAATAACCTGTTGACAGTTGTCTGTCAAAAATAAAATAAATCAAGTTAACAGACACATTCTTTCAACTGAAAATCTGCCCCCAGCATAGTGCGCAAGTTAACCCATCGGACGCGGCGTCCGCGTTCCTCGTCTCACCGGGTGCGCAGATAATAATACCCCGGCCGGACGATAAACCACGCAAATGATGCTGCGGTTCAAGTACTCCGTGTAGCGGGCCGGGGGTCGCGGGGTCAAGTACACCCACTGGAAGGTTGGGCAGAGGACCTCAAACGCGGCTCTGCTGACGTCCAACAAGCAGACACACGCTCCGACTGAAATATGCGCCTCGCATCTCATTGTTGGAATGCACGATGTACATTTTCGCAGTCTCCTCTGTATTAATGAAGATAGCGACCCCCTGTCATTGCGTACCTGCGTGAGAATCCGAGACATGGCCCTTTTCTTATCTTCTTCTTCTTCATGTGCCCTGTCGAGTCCACCCGACGTCGGCGATCATCTGGGAGAAAGTTTCCCTGTCCAGGGCAGTGCGGAACAGCTCTTCCACGCTTCTTATCACGGTCCACTCTCGGATGTTTCGAAGCCAGGAATGCCGCCTCCTTCCTACCCCTCTGCGACCCTCAATCTTCCCCTTCATGACGAGCTGAAGGATGGAGTATTTTTCGCCTCTCATTGTATGACCAAAATATGAAATTTTACGGAGCTTTACTGTGTTGAGTAACTGTCTGTTTGTATTTGCTCTACGTAAAACATTGCTAGTCATGTCAGTCCAAGATATCCTTAACATTTTACGATGTATCCACATTTCGAACGCCTCTAGACGATTTAGAGTAGTCACCTTCAGCGTCCATGCTTCAACACCGTAAAGTAGAACTGACCATACATAGCATTTGATCAATCTCTGTCACACATGTATACAGATGTTAAATCGAAGGCTTTCACGGGTACAAGATATTCAAGTTTGTATTTTCTGGGGTATTATGCCGATGTTTCGGAACCCATTGCAGGGTCCATCATCAGGACTGATGTGTTGTTGTGAGTGTTGGTGTTGTTGTTAAGTATTGGCTTGCAATACCGTGTCGAAAGCAGGGTGAGAACGTTGTCAGTGTTGTGTTAAGTATTAGCTCGCAATACCGTGTCGAAAGCTTGGTGTTTCTGTGTTTTCTGTGTTTCGGCCCGAAAGGTCGTAACAACACGGCATAATACGCCAGAAAACACAAACTTGAAGATTCTGAGTGGCCGTGAAAACCTAAGAACATTGGTACAAGATGTGTTAGTTCTAACTACTTTGGGGGTAACATCTCACTGCTCTTCTTCAGGGCGCCTTGTCGATGAGCTACTTCGCACTACCGTTCGGGTCCGGAGCTCGCCGTCAAGTGAAAGTTTGAAAAATTCTGCGTCAGGTGTTTGTGGAGGAGTGGGTTTCTCCAGCGACGCCGGTAATGCATTTTGCTCGACTTCTAGTGATCCGTGTATTTAATTTATATTATCGTCATTATTAAATATATGTATAAGATCAAAGGCATTTTTAAGTCAAGTTAACCCATTTCCTCTCTCATCTCTATTGCCTTCCCCTTCACATTTGTCATTGCAGGTAATATGTCTATTATGGGAGTACCTACCCAGCATTCTTTCATTTGGTACTTGTTATTTTTGTTTATTATTATTTCCCAAGAGATTCCACTAACCATATTTGGTTATAAGTGGATTTCTCTCAACAACTTTTTAAATATTATATGTGTAGTTTTCTGAGATATTAATCCGTGCATATGTGACCTCTCTGACCGACGTTTCGGATCCTATTGCGGGGTCCATCATCAGGGCTGATGTGATGAGTATGCGTTGATGTGTAGGTTAAGTATTGGCTTGCATTCCGTACCGAAGTCGATCTTTTATATTTTTATGATGTTTTTCTTTTATCAGATAATAATATACTTAATGTGCAAATGATCATCCAATTTACATAATAGAAAGTAATAATTATAGCTAGACCGCATTCAAAAGAATGTGCGCAAAAAATATGTGTGTTGTTACGATGCAAAAAATGAACACAAAATAAGCTTTTCTAGTATGTAAGTTACCTTTTTTAAACTAAAAAATATATATTTATTTGGAATATCATATTAACGCTTGTAATACGGGCTTGCCAGGCAACTTTCCCCCGTTTTCTTCTTACCGGACAAAGCTAGGGAATGGTCTTTTGATTGTGGTCGACCTATAGCATTTAGGCTGTTTATTATGTTTCATAATAAACAGCCTACATGCTCCAATAAACTCCCTGCTCGCCATCTTGACCTTCGCATATGAATTCAATCCATATGAATGCATATTAATATTAATTATCTTGACTTATAAATACATACTTATATCTCTTCACTGTTAAAGCCATCAACCCAGAAGATCCTTTGCATACGCAGGTGTAGTCATATATCAAAGGCTTGCACCCTTTTAATAATGACTTGTTTTATCAATGTGCTCTTCTATATCTATGCTAATATTATAAAGAGGAAAGATTTGATTGTGTGTTTGAATTGAATAGGCTCCGAAACTACTGGACCGATTTGAAAAATTCTTTCACATTCAGAATCCTACATTATCCCTGATGAACATAGGCTATAGAATATTTTCAAAAATGTTAGGGATCCGTATGAAAACTTCAATAATGTAACCCAACGTGTGAAAAAATTACGAAAAAAAACCTTATATTGGGTACGCTGCGGAAATTATTGCCAATAGAGCAAAGTAATGTACAGTTTTATAGAGAACATTAATATGTACAAAAAAGTCTACGATACCATATATCTAAGTATTACAGTTATGTTACAATAACTTATGTTAACATTAGATTGAAACATTGTTTTTTAGAGAACAGCGGACCCTTTGTTTTCCCTCACAAACTTATTTTTTACTCAATCCTTAACCCGTGTAACGCCGGGTACGACCAGCTAAACATTCATATTTAAGAACTGTATTCTTGCCGATCACCATACGTCTCCGTCCTGGATACAATGTCCATAGACTTATGGATAAGCATACTCCAGAAATGTAAAAGTTCATACTGCCAAATTGGTGACATACAATCTACCAATTCGTCAGCTTTAATCAGCCCTCCAAGCGGGTATTAAAACAATCGAAAAGGTTGAAATACTCTGTCGCGCTCGGTTATCGTTAATCTATTTTGACCCCGGTACAGTGTGGTAACGGAATACAAACAAGTATAGAGGCAGTCGCACAATCACACGAATACCGTGTACCGTTCGCGGAGCCTCACCAATCCTTCGCTCGGTACATACAACAGAATTGTTAATTTCATCTCTCCTCATCGTTTTGCATGCTGTCCTGCCCGGCATCTTTCATTATCTCCTCATATTCATCAACCTTACGATTCATTCTTCACGTTTCTAGAAAATATTTAGTGTATATCTGGATATATACTCGTACTCATTTTTTCCAAGATTATCTTTTTGGGATAATTAACTACAGTGGACCCGCGGCATTCCGACAATCGTTTTGCAGGGCGATGTCGGATTATCGAATTTGTCGGATTATAGAGTACTGCCTAAGATCCTCTATAGTCCGGAATTTTTTGCAAACGAGTACCTTGTAACCCGACAAATTACAGATCCAATGATAAGATTTTATATGTTATACTCTGAAGTACAAATCATACTTCATTATGTATGTCAAATTTAGTAAATTAAACAACACAATAGAGAGTTTTAATGCTATAGAACTAACTTACAAAAAATAATAACTTCACATTATGGTAGAGACTTCTGCAGTCTTGAAATAGTATGCATACTAGCTATTACCCGTCAAAAATTACGGAACATTGGTTCGCGTCTTTGCTAAGCCCTGATATATATTTATAGTATCTTTTTGGCGGTCTGTGGAGAGGCAGCGGTAGCAACATCGCTATCGTTGCCGCCTTCGGGTTTGCTGGCCCGGTGTTCAAACTCCGTCTCCGGCCGTTTAATTTGTTTTTTTACTCATAGCGTCTGCTTGCTTGTCTGACTAAAAAACTTTGGATCGATTTTTAACCCTTTTCCCGTCATCAAATCGAGCTGGAACTTTGCAGGCAGACTCGTGGCGACGATAAAAATTATCTAACAAATTTTCGTTTTAAAAAAAATAATAATTATAGTATGGATTTGGAATTTTGGATTTTTTTAAATTTTAATAGTTTTTTTCAAATTGGAATCATTCTATATGAGTAATTAGCCCGACGCGTGTGTAGACACTAAACCTGATTCAGAGCAAAAGGGAGTATTGTAAAAGCTTGGTTTTTATGGGTTTTATGGGTTAGTTTTTTTTTGCGAACGAAATTACTGACGTCACAGACAACGAAATTATTATATATGGATATTTCGCAGCTGGCGACGATACCTCTATATTTTTAATGTGGAGTGTTAGGCAATATTCCTTTTAATTTATATTTTATTTTATTTTTATTTTTATTTTTTAACATACAGACCGTCAACAGGTCATTGATGACCCTAACAGATGGTCATTTAGTGACATGAGAGTACAAGTTTGAGTATTTTGTGAACATTTGAATATGACAATATATAATACACTTAGTACACTTTTACGGTTAATTAATAATTAACAATGAAAAATAATAAATAATCAAATATATAAATATAAAAATATCGCAGATCAATAAGTAGTTATTAATATTTTTTTACTTCCTTTCTTTTAACTCGTGGCGTCTGCTTGCTTGCCGGCTTGCCGGGTGAAAAAACTTTGGATCAATTTTTAACCCTTTTCCCGTGATCCAATCGAGTTGAAACTTGGCAAGTAGACTCGTGGCGGCGATCAAGAAGATCTATCAAATTTTCGTTAAAAAAAATTAATAATTATAGTATAATTTCGGATTTTTAGAAATGTTATTGGATTTTTCAAATTGGAATCATTAGAAAAGTTTGATTACTAGCATAGCAGCCCGATAACGTCGCGGAATATTTTCTAAATTTGAATTACTCCGTCGGTATTCATAATAGGTACTTCACTACGAATGTCGAAAATCTAAATTGACTGACAAATGTTTTTAGAATTTAATCTTCAATGCATGAAGTGTCTTATCAAAGCTCAAAACATTTTAGAAATATATTAAATTACTGTAAGTTTAGTGTTATGTTATATGTTTTAATTCGTCTTTAATTGTTGTTATATTTTACAAAGAAAGTGAGTATAATAAAAACTTGGTTTTTATGGGTTACTTTTTTTACATACAATTGTTTTACATAAATATACATCGCAAATCAATATATTTTTTTACGACACTCTTCCATATTATTCAACAGGCCGCCGTTGTAATGAGAGAGTGAGAAGGTCGCGGTAATCGCCTCCCAGATAACGGCTGCGCGCAGCGTTTTGATCCTACCTTAAGGTCAGATGCCTGTAATTGATTGTGCCGGCGATGCACTTAGCATACAGTTATCCCATTCTAACAGCTCCCCGGTCAGGGCATTAAAGGCTGCAATCATAAAAGCTTGCTGGGAGCGGCACCCGCCACGCTCTGGCGTAAAGCTCTGAACTTTGATAATTACGGGGCATACACCTCATGTACTGGTGCGATTTGTGAATTGTGATTAGTAGGACTTTTCATATGAGCTTACAATTTAGTCATTGCAGTGTAATATGCGCACTGTTTCGTTGTGTTGAGTTTACGGATACGAGAGGGGCGTGTCCGTAAACTTAACACAGCGACACAATGCGCGTATTACGCACTGTACCCACACTAACTCAATTGCAAGCTAATATGAAAAGACCTATACATATGTGGGGTACCGTGTCTCGGTTTCCACTTTTGCAGAATGTATTACAGGATGAAAAACAGCTTTTTTTTTTCTTGCGCGATTGATTTTCCACGAGGATTCCGGCGCTGGTCAAAACGCGTGGGGAAACGGGCTGTTAACCTCACACATATGTAAGCATATTTTGATTTCTCTACAATTCTAAATAAATCTGTCTACTATGCGAATTTACAATTTCAATGTGACTTTAAAAAGCATCTTCTTTTTCTAGTGTAGTATATTCTCACTTTTGGAATAGGGAGTTTGATTAGTGAAAGAACAGGCGGTAATAAATACTGTTCTCTATTATTATATAATTCGCGTTGCGGACCGACACTAGCTACCGTGACCTTGTACTATCGTAGACGGGAAAAGTAGAGGGCGCGCCCATGTGCACACATCCTAATATGCCGACCCCCTTCCCCTCCTGGGTCAAGGTGGTCAGCCTAAAAACATTGCACTTACCCATTCTATGGACGTTGATTATCATATTGGCTGTCTTAACGTTTTCTATTGTGGCCCGAAGAATGAGCGAACCCCAGTCTCAAGGTCTCCAGCCATGATGCTCTCCTTTTTCCATGGTAAAATCCAATACATCTTCATTATATTTCCTCTCACAATCCACACAAATCTGGAATCAACTGGGTTATTCTCATAAACTCTGGAAACATCGAGAAAATGGCATTACCTTTAAAAAGGGATCGACCGACTACTGCGCAACAGTTGTGTCGGAGTTGACAGCGGGCTTACGCCATAGAAATCCACAGACAAGCGAAATCGTGCGGCGTGCGTTGCTAGCGAATGTGTGATTCCAGCGATAGCAAATCAAGAAATTACCTACCGACAAGCGAGAAGTTTTCCAGTGCAAACCTGAGCGATTTAGGCAACGTGCATTAGTATATGAGAGACAAGTTATTCAGACGTGAGTGCAGGGATTATCATTAGTGCGAATTACCAAATTAGATAATTAATGTGTGAAATATTCTAGTAACAAACAAATAGTGAATTTAAGAACAGTTTTCTCATTAAATTCGTGTCCAGTGACTGCGTATTAAATAAAAGTTTAAATTGTGTTCTAGATGTTAAGGTTTCCTTATTTTAAATACTTATTTTTATTTATAAATCACAAAAATAACAACTTCAAATCACATCTACGAAGCTTATCGTGAGTGTTATTCTGTAGGTCAAAATTTCAAAAACTTTCACTTAAGTTACCTCATCATTTCCATACGTGTTCATAACCTAAAATAATATCGAGAAAATATACCTTCCAACGATTCGCATTCATAGTCTAATTTTCAGATCATTATTGTAGAACACCGTCTTCTATGGACGCACAGTTCAAATCACACCAAAGACCGTAAAAATTCTGATGTACCAGGCATACGTCAAGAGTAGAATAGAATACTTGATACCCTTCTGGGGAACCGGAAACAAAACTAACCTAAGCAGACTCCAACGACAGCAAAACAAGATATTAAAAATGGTCTATGATCTGAAATACCGGACACCAACTGAAACTGTATACCGTTACATTACAAAAATCGAAACACTTAAAATCATTCACAAACTAGCAATTGGCGAAATACAAGACGAAGACATAAAATTAGACAAAATACACGAAAAACACCAACACAACACTAGAATGGCTCAAAACTATCACATAACACACGCCAAAACAAAACAGGACAATCCCGACTAATTTGCAACGGACTAAAACTATACAATGACTTGCCACAGCAGACCAAACAACTGACCACTGACAAATTCAAAAGAGATGTGACAAAAATATTAAAACTCGGCCAAATATAAAAAAGTTCCTTTGTATCTAAATTATATTATTATATTTTCTTATATTTGAATCATGTAAATGTTACCCATAAACCTTTTAGGTTTCCACTACTTTTTAAATTAAAAAAATTAAAAAATGAGTTTTCACGACGCAGCAAAAAGTTCATAGAAAAATAACACCACTATTAGAAAATATTCTTTTTTTATCATGGTGTTATTTCTCTGAATACGAATATCATATATAACTTATTGTTTTATATAAAATTTTATTTTTACATGGCATATCGGCCAGTTGGCACTCTTGAGACAATTCTTTACTTTGGTGCTTGAAACGCGACAAACAAATTATCCCTGGAAACCCAAATATGATTTTCACTCACCATGAAACCAAAACAAATGTGAAACCTAGAGCCTAACAATTAAAGGCTATCCCAGTAATCGAAAACAAAATTCTACGAAGAATGCTTCAACCAATTAAGGGTAACGTTGAGCATATCGAGGTCTTCCAACAACCAACTATCTTTGAAATATTTTCGAGAAAGCTAAGATGCTGTTAGATGTGATCAGACTCTAGAATTACTTCCTCCACGAGGTCTGCAAAAGAATGCCAACGGAACCCGTTCTCTAGGATGCCGAAGAATGAGATGAGCAGGCAACGTTCGAAAGGATGCAGCGAGACTGCAAATTCCTGCCGGGAGACGACAGAGATTCCTGGATGAGAGCTTGAAACTAAAATACCCTTAGAATTAAATACAACATTAATAATAAACATTTTCGGTTATAGGACAAAGACCTTGGTCGTGCAAGGTACGGTTGAGGGCGTACGACTTGTGGTCGATCTCTGATAAGCAGGTGGGGACAGCTATCAACGGCACCCATCTTCTGGAATGCTACCCTGCAAGATGGAGACAAATAACACCAACGGAAATAATGATCCTACATCACAACAGCCGCACGAGAAAGCTCCGAAGCTGAAGTCGTGATATCAACTCTAGATTACGAATGAGAATGGTCAGGTGTTACGGGTTCTCGGTACTATTTTGTAGATTGAAAGCAATGGAGAAATTTCATAATGTTGATAATATTGTATTTAAATTAATTGAATTAAGATATAGATCAAAACTAATGAAATAATGAAAAAATGGTTGAAATCCGTCAATAAATAAAAGTGAAAAATAATATTGAAATTAACTAACCATCACGCCGTTTTCCCGCAGGGGTAGGCAGAGAGGATTGAACGCCACACTCTTCTATCCTGGCACACCACTTTTGCTTCGGCCACATTCATACATCTTCTCATACAAGTTCTACAGTTGTTGCGGCTTCTAACGGGGCCATCCTCAAATACTTGTTGTATCTGATCGTGCCAGGTCTTTGAAATATTGAAATAAGTGTATTTAATCGCGGAATGATTGAGCACGAGCCGCTATGTACACCGGGTAGACCTCTTTTCATTTAAGAAAGACAATCGAATTAGTGTGTGTAAGCCACGCTTACGACGCACATTGTTTCGTTGTGTTGATGCTTATGGGTGTAAACTGCAACACAATGAAACAATGTGCCTCGTACGCGCGGCTTACACATACTAATACGATTGTCTTTCTTAATTGGAAGGAGGTCTACGAGAGGTAGGTAATACAGTAAGATTGGATATTATATAAAAAGACAAGACGATACTCGTTGCTGTGAATATTTATGTGTTAACCAGCTCTTCAGTATGGCGATTATAACAGTTCCGATAAAAGTATCATACTTTAAACGCTCGTATCTCAGAAAATATACGACCGATTTGGAAGTTAATAGTGGCAATCTATTAAAGACAGACATTTCTTTAGTTGAGGCAAACTGCTCCGCTGGTAATCCAGAGCCTGGCGATTGAACCGACATGAAAGAAGTACCCACATCACATTAAATTGTTTGTATGATTTAAGTCTTCATTCGCTTGGTTATCTCACTAGTCATAAATGTTGCTGACATCTTTACAGCATCGTAAAACGGCCTTTGAGTCTCTTTCAATCCCCGGAGCGCATGTTTCACGGAGGTGTTTGGAGCAGCAGCGTTCCTCCCACCCATTCGTCTCCCGTCCCCTGCTCGCTTCATGTTCCCCTGCTCGTTTCATGTTCCCCTGGTGATCGGCAGGAGCTAATGCGTGTCCTGCCCGCCCCGCTCGACTGATTATCTCGGAAGCGTCTCCGAGACGCTGCCGTTTATCATCCGCGTATTATTATTTGACATGTGCCAGCGAGAGTGAAGCGAGTCTGGGATTGACAGGACCCGAGGCCGTCGCTGGGACGACGATGCATTCCTCTTATTTTACGATTATTCCAAGAATGATTTTCATGTCCGATTCCTACACGCAAGGCGTGTTTTATTTTAAACCAAAAAATAAATCAAACAATGTATATTACAGATGTCTCACAGAGACGAAACGGTATTTTTAAGGGAGAGTAGGTATGGAAGTCTTTTTGGGTGTACATAGGACTTACAGAGTTTCTTTTAATTTGTACGGTTGGCTTAAGTGATCACTTTACACACATGCAACGTTCGCCATTTTCACCCATGATGGAATACCATGTCTACTAATTTTTGGTAGTTGTATAAAAAGACTTCTATACCTAATCATCCTTAAAAATACAGTATACATTGATTGATTATTGATGTCCCTGTGACAAAATCAAGTTCTGTTCTGAAAAATTTGGATAAACGTTCAAAGTTTTTTCGTGAAACATTGTGAAAATTCATTTTTAATATGTTGAATATGAATTGAGTTGAAAAACAATGTTTTTTTCCACTATATATTTTATTTAAATGTTAAATATTCAGAAGTCATTTAAAAAATCAGTAAATGAGTACTTTTTTTTCTGATGTTCTGTATTCCGAAGAATTGTGAATTTTTCAAATAATTTAAAAATTCATAAATGACGGAATATGCCAAATTAAAGGTTGGAGGCTCATATACTTTCGATAATAATAACGATTACATAGACGCAATAATGGAAGAAAAATTGATATTTTGAAGAGCTTAGAGATTCGTAATAATTTAATAAATAATAAAAACATAATTAACATTCAAATACCACCCACAACCTCCCCACTTCTATCCATTCTAACCCCGCCCTTTACCCCCACCACCATTACATACACCCAATCGCAATTTTTAATTCAGTTGAAAATATTGATAATGAGAGTCATCTCGAAAACGTTCTAACATTTAAATAAAATATACAGTTGAAAAAAAACAGTGTTTTTCAATTCAATTCATATTTATATAACATATTAAAAAATAAACTTCTTCAACACGAGCAAAATGACTGTGGCGACATTATTAATAAAATTAATAAGAATATGCTTTCTTTCATCACTGATTTGTTGAAAATACCAACATGTTTCATTATCTCACACATTTCACGCGCCAATATGGGTCACGTGCCGACACACGAAGATGTCTTTGAACGGGTGGGCATTTTCTTCCCAACACCTATACACATCATCGCCTCCGTTCCTCGTCTAATTCGTGCCATGTACCGTTATTGACATTTTATCAAATTTAGTGTGAATAAGTAACAGATATTGTGAGTAAATTACTCTTATAGTCCCGACCGATCCTATTCTTATACCTGAGAATACCATAATCCCCCATAGTTATGAAACCAGCCGATGAATGCGAGGATCAGCATGATTGATTCCAGCCAGGGAATGCAATCCGGACTATCCGTAATCCGAAAAATCCGGATATTTTTACTAGTCCTCCAAATCCGGATTTGAAAATCGAATCCGGATTATTTGAATGATAAGAAATTTTAACAAAAAATCGAAACGAGCGAGTTTGCTGTTCGCGCGTCTCGCGAGTGTCGAGTGAGAGGTTACAAAGGTTGAATCAGAGCATGCTTTTTCCGCAGCAGGAATTATGTGCAACCGAATTCGTAGCAGGTTAAAAGACAGCACTTTAGATGCCTTATTATAGGTTATATTTTACGTCTCAAAAAATGACGTAGTTTTTTTTACGTTATTTTTATGTTGATTTAAGTGAAGTTAAATTGTTTTGTTACTTTTGTTTATGTTTAATAATTTGACAAGGAGTCTATTTGTCTTTATTTTTGTTCTTCAGAGTTTCTTTTAATTTGTACCCGTTGATTATTTTATTAACGTTACTCAGCACGCGAGTCACAGACTGAATATTTTAATAATAATAACACCGTAATTATGGTATTTAATTATAATAGTTTGAATAATAATTTATTTTATTTATTTATTTATTTATTTATTTATTTATTTATTTATTTATTTATTTATTTATTTATTTATTTATTTATTTATTTATTCATTCATTCATTCATTCATTCATTCATTCATTCATTCATTCATTCATTCATTCATTCATTCATTCATTCATTCATTCATTCATTCATTCATTCATTCATTCATTCATTCATTCATTCATTCATACATTCATTCATTCATTCATTCATTCATTCATTCATACATTCATTCATTCATTCATTCATTCATTTATTTATTTATTTATTTATTTATTTATTATTTATTTATTTTTTTATTTATTGATTTATTTATTTATTTATTTATTTATTTATTTATTTATTTATTTATTTATTTATTTATTTCTTTCCATTCGTTAATACATGTTACTAATAACTGCCACACTAGGTGTTGTGTTCTGTGGCTAAACCTGTTCTGTGGCAGTTATTCTCATATGGTATTTATGTAATATTATCAAATGACAATTAAAGAATCTAAATCTAAAAGAAAATAAAAAGAAAAGAAAATATACATACAAAATTAAGATAAGAATTTAAGTAGTTACAAAAATAAATATTACATTATAGTATACTTTCAATTACATAAATCAGTTTTTGTCAATTCAGAGGTCAAGGGCGGATCACTTCTTCAGCACACCTTCTACCTGATATTTTTATAAACTTAGTAATACGATGTTTAAAAGGTTTGTGTAGAGTTATTTCTTTAGTTTCATTAGGTAACTTGTTAAAAACAAGCGGGGCAGAGAAATTAAATTGTCTTTGCCCTTTTATGTACCTCGAAATTAATTGTATTTGCCAGCCTTGTAACCCGTGTTTGTCGTGTACGATTAAAATTTACCTTGTCCTTGTGGAATTTTATAAGTTTGGTTTTAAGGTATAATTGTCTCGGGTCAAGAACGTTTATTCCAAATAACAAAGAAATTTTAAAAAATCATTTGATTCGATTTTCACTGCTTTTATTTTAATCCATAAAATCCGGATTGGAACATAATCCCTTCTTGAAAATTCAGATTTTAAAACAGAACGGATTTGCATTCCCTAATTCCAGCATGCAGATTGGGTGAATGCACCGCGCCTCGCACTCCTCGCGATCGTCTCATCCCGCGGGCCGTGGCAGCCGCCGAACCGGAACTAACGTCACCCGCGCCGGATGTGCACGCGAGCCGGGGTCGTTCACTGAGCGGGATTAATCATCAGCGCAATAAAGTAAACACTGACTGACTCATCATCGCCCATCACCCATCACGCTCTCCGACGCCCGCGCCAGGCGACCCTCGGGCCCAGTGGCGCCTGCGGTACAGACAAGATGTCTTGACTTCGAAGAGAGGATAATTCCAAGACTTATCTGAGACACTCGATCGACTCCAAACAGAACTCATTTATCAATCAATTAATACAAATAAGAACTAAATACAAGGTCGACATATTCACGGAAACATTGCTATAGCTCAGTGGTCAGAGCACCGGCCCCGGAAAGAAGGTGACCTGGGTTCGAATCCCAATCTAATATTTTTTCATGAATTAGATTTTTCTGTATGTCTTTCTAATTGATTAATTAATTAATTTGGTTTTAAAAATTTCACACAACATTGTTCTGAAAAATTACAACTTCACAAATATGAATGTGTTCTTGAATATATAGAACTCATTCTTCTACAGAGCCTCGTCGCACTTTAATACATGTTTCAGTGAACTCGACATTTTCAATACGACAAGCACTAAGATCAAATTACACACGATACACTATAACTTATGGCCTTCCTTTAAACTTCACTCATTCTAACAGAATGTTAGTTAACTTAGACCACTAAAACCACTACCAGATTTAAGGTCTACCAGTTTCAAGACGTACCTGACTCTTCTTCAGGACCAACACTACACTACTATGTTCACAACACTATACACCACAACCATAGTCTTTTGTGTATAGTTTTCTGGGATATTCTGCCGTGTATATGTGACCTCTCAGGCCAACGATTCGGATCCCATTGCAGGGTCCATCAGCCCTGATGATGGACCCTGCAATGGGATCCGAAACGTTGGCCAGAGAGGTCACATATATACGGCAGAATATCCCAGAAAACTATCCACAGAAGATTCTGAACGGCCGTGAAAACCTAAGGACATTTTTAACACAACTATAGTATTGTTAAACTTTCACCAATATTTAGCACATGCGTTTTAATCTTGTCAGAGACAAGCATGCACTAACTAGCCTACAGAACAATCAGGAATCTAACTGGAGAGAGTGAGAGGGGGCGGGGTCTTAAGTGGGTACTAAATTAACTAACACTCTGTTATAATGTCTAACCACAAAATTAATGCTTTAAATATTAATAATATTCACTCATTCTTATCACACAGATCGTATTCCTTATCCCTTTTTCCCTTTACTCCCCCACCCTTTCTCCTCTGGAAATAAATTTACCGTAGGTACTTCCCTTATGCAGCATTGTATTCTCATATCTTCTTTTTTGAAACTCTTTATCCCTTTAATCTTTTCATTGCATTTGTTACATTATGTTTTCTTATCTTTGTATAATTAGCTGTTAGAATTCTAAACAAAATAATATAAAAATAAAATACCTTCAATGTCAATCATCCCTCTAATTTTCGACACGACCTAAAAACATTTGCCACCATTGCAAAATGAAATTGCCTTTATTTTATGTTATAGTAATTATTGACAGTTACATCCTCCTACAGTTCAGAGTGATGTGATAGGGATGTGAGGAAGAATATGTTCACCCGTCTAGAGACAGGGTCTTTGTGTGGACACATCACGCGTATTGTATGAGTGCGCGTGTAATGTGTGAGATGACGCAGGATAGGTAGATGAATACATCTTGTGAATTATGATGCTTAATATTTATTTATTGACACATATTTACAAAGGTGACGTGGAGTACAGTAAATAGTGCGTACGATGACTACGGCTGTCGGTGAAAGAGTGTACTTGCAGGCAACCAAGACCTAATTGGTCGCATCGAGCCCCTGATTGGTGGATGCTCGTATGGATAGAAAACGACAAGCGTATTAGAGACGCCTTTTAAATATAGTGCTCGAAAAAACTTGTCCCGTGGCACATGGTTGCGCGAATGCCTCAATCCTTCATAAATCCAACCAATCAAGCTTTATCTACGGTAATGAAAAAAGAACCTTCTCAGGAAGGAAGAGATTATCTTGGGCACAACTTTCGATCAAAAAATAGCCGGAAGAGTACCACAATGGGAGATGGATGCTGAAATTTCATTCATCTTTTAAAACAACTTACGTATTCAGAGGCATTCTCGGTAACAAATAATGCCTAACAACGAGTTCAACTATCTAAGCGGGGTTTAGTTTTCGTTTGCACCAGGGCGCGTAGTAAGTCGCCGATTAAGGGAGACGGCTATGTACCCGTCACACAGATGCGATGCTGGAGAGACCATGGCGTCAGTTGTGATGGCGACCGAGGACCGAGATTTGTAAAGATATTGTTATTAACAGCCATGCCTTTTTGAATTGTTAATAATTTACTAACTTACCATCACGTCGGTTCCCCCGTGGGGGGTAGGCAGAGAGGATAGAGCGCCATACTCTTCTGTCCTGACGTACAACTTTCGCTTCATCTACATTCATACATCTTCGCATGCAAGCTCGAAGGTTGTTGAGGCTTCTTCAGGACCATCTTCCAGTATCTGGTTAATCCGGTCATGCCACGTCTTCCGTGGTTGCCCTCTCTTTCTGGCGACGTCAACACTTGCATTATATATCTTTCTTACCAATCTTTCCTCATTCATTCGCTCAACATGCCCAAACCACCTGAGCGACCCTATTTTTATTCTATGTATTATGCTACGATCAGCTTTATATTCATTCCTAATATCTGCATTCTTTAATCTATCATAAATGTATTTGCCACACATACGTCTGATATTATGAATTAAGCTAAGCTTATAATAATACATCCCTAATATCTTCATTCTTTACTCATATGGATTTGCTACACGTACGTCTAAGGGATCTCATCTCCACTGCATTCAATCTACTTTCGTTCCTTGTTCCGTTCCGAATTGTCAATACTCACATGAATCAAGAAAGACGAAGCTTCCAGAGACATGTTATAACTAAAAATGTGATGAAATGTTATTTTGCATCATGTATTGCATGATCCGTAAAATGCTCCTATTGGTGTGGTGATCCTAAAGATAACTTCTTGTTCGAATGCTCGTCTGGTTAGCGAGCATTTTGGCGATCATAATATTTCTCGGATTTCATCAGCCAGGATATCTTTCATCTTAATGACTTATGCTCGCAACTTTGCCTTGAATGATGAGGTATAGGATTCAGTACTTCTCGTGAAATGGTCGTAATGTATTTTTCCTGGTTTTAACTATTTAAAAGACTTATTTTTCTTTTCGTATCCGAATTGTCACATGTCACATGTAAACCTATCAACATAGTTTATTATTTAGATATCTTAAACGCCTCTTGTCGCTTTAGCATTATTTCATTGAGTATGAGTATACATGCCTAACTATACCAAGTACACCCGCGATAATACTCAACTGTGTATTATAGCGGATGTACTTAGTCATTTCCTGTATTCATGTATAAAAATTGATGAGCTTTGACGATCTCGCATATTTTTCCATACAACCGAGATTAGCGCTTTGCAAACGGGCGTGCTTACATGTGTATTCATGTAATACACTTTACGTTTGATTTATGATCTGTGAAAAGTCATAAAATAAATCGATTATTTTAGATGTGCTTAAGATGTTAAAGAGAATCGGTTGTTCAACTCACCTCGCTCAAGGAGACGCCAGTGCTTGAGGCGCGTTTTTAAATACAGACTAACTTTTTCAGTTGGAAATCTAAAAGATGTTAGCATTGTGGATAAACTTATCTTGAATAGCAAGAATGAATAAGTTATGAATATGTCCTTCAAAAAGAGCAAAATAATTTGTGGTGACATTAATATAATTAATAAAAAACTAACCCATAAAAAGTAAGTTTTTATTATATTCCCTTTCTCATTGAATCAGGATTCGTGCCTACTGCACGCGTCGGGGTCATTACTCATACAAAAAATTAGAAAAAACCATTAAAATTTCGAAATACAAAATTATACTACAATTATTTTTTTTTTAAAACGAAAATTTGTTAGATCATTTTTTTGTCGCCACGAGTCTGCCTGCAAAGTTTCAGCTCGATTGGATTACGAGAAAAGGGTTAAAAATCGATCCAAAGTTTTTCCGGCAGTTAAACCGCAGACGCTACGAGTTAAAAGTAAGGGAGTAAAAATGAAGTTTGTTTTCACCAATCTTTTATTGAAAAATATCAACATATTTAAGAGCTCGGAACCCGTGGCCCCTTCGTCAGGATACAATTGTATACTAACAAATTAAAATCAAAATATTAACACTATAATAGCTAGACCGCATTCAAAAGAATGTGCACAAAAAATATGTGTGTTGTTACGATGTAAAAAATGAACACAAAGTAAGTTTTTCTAGTAAGTAAGTAACCTTTTTTAACTAAAAAATTTGTATTTATTTGGAATATCATATTGAGGCTTGTAATACGGGCTTGCCGGGCAACTTTCTCCCCGCTTTCTTCTTACCGGACAAAGCTGGGGAATAGTCTTTTGATTGTGGTCGACCTTTAATAATACTAACAAATGAAATCACTGAATAATTCACTTTTTTGACATAGGTACATGTAAAAACGCACCCGAATGAGAGTAGACTCATATATTAGCTAGTAGCCACCCTTTTCCCAACCTTGGAAGGTGACGAGATCTGTGCTTATTTTGACACGACAATGACGGTGATTGTTTCGAAGCACTCGCTTAAAAGACCAATGATCTTCGAGTTGAGACATTAGCATGACGGCCAGTCGCCTGCAGATCTCGGCAGAGGCGGACGGTATTGGAATAATATGGCGGGCGAGGTCGTCACCCCGGTCTCGGAGAAGTTAATGATTCCATGCAAGAATATTTTACGAGAAGAGGAAGTCGTTTAGTCCCAGTGTGATGAGATAAACGATGCATCCCGACATTTTCTAGCCCGAATCGGGGCCAACCAGCCATCTTAATAGCGCGGCAAATTTTTTGCGCGGTCTCCAATTAATTAAACAAAATGAACGACCAAAATCTGACAAGAACATCAAATGTTAAAGATCTAGGTGTTAGATTTGTAAGCAACCTAACATTTCACGATCACATAGAGACGATCAGTGGTAACGCTTTGAGAATGTTGGGATTTGTTCTGCGTACTGCCAGGGTTTTCGAGAATACCCGCGTACTGAGAACTCTTTACAACTCCTTGGTGCGGAGTAGACTCGAGAGTGGCTCGATGATCTGGGGGCTACATGAGGGCAAGTACTCTCTTATGGTGGAGAAAGTCCAAAAGAAGTTTCTGAGATATCTCTACATGAGAGAGTACGGGCATTATCCTTGGCTTTACCCAACCGAGTTTCTCCAGGGTATGCTTGGCTACAATAGTCTAGAGACTAGAAGGAATGTGTATTTGATTACACATGTTTATCGATTGTTGCGCGGTATGATCGATAATCCTGAAATTATGCAGAGCATTGGTTTGCATGTTCCTGATAATTACACTAGACATCGTCAGCATAGATTGTTTCACATTCCAATATACAGGACCAACCTGCCGATGGTTATGCCTGTTGGAAGAGCCACAGCTATGCTGAACAAAATCGCTTTGGGTATTGATATATTCCATGTGTCTGAGGGGGTTTTCCGAAGCGGGATTCTCCTACATCTTTGACCAGATTTTATGTTATTTTTAATTTATTATTTTATTTTGATATATACTTCCTAATAGTACGCCTTAAACATTTTGTTTGTAATATACATATTATCAATAAATACATTGAATTGAATTGAATTGAATTAAATTCGTCGACAAGCTTCCGACCTGCCGCATCTCTAATAGTCTTCTTCTTCTTTTAGTAGATCTGTGCTACAGAAAACTACGCCTCCTGGGATAACGAGGTTCAGTTACGTGTGAATGCCGGACGGACGAAGAACATTTAGATCACAACTTCTTTGGATGCCCCATCAATGACCGTTAAGCCATGTATTAACTAGGGGACAAATAGCGCAGCATTCCGTGCGTCATGTCGCATGAACATCTACGTTCATGTTTCGGGGACAATGACGCGGTCATTTGACGTGTACACACCGGGACTCACATATCTTGTCGCGGAAATGCCACCCGATGAGGTTATGATGAGAGCTGCGGTATCTATTTACACTTCGTCATTTAGCGAAAACGGAGTTCCGCGCAATTCGAAATTTATGATGAGAGCTGCGGTATCTATTTACACTTCGTCATTTAGCGAAAACGGAGTTCCGCGCAATTCGAAATGTTTTTTTGGGTCGCAATTTCAAATTAACGAGATTTTACTGTAGTAAATTGAATATTATTAAAAACAAGGTCCTTTTTGCAAATAATAATTGTTTTCCACACGTCGCGGAAATGTCGCCCTATGAGGTTATGATGACAGCTGCGTATCCATTTATGTTAACGAGTTTATCGAAACGTAAGAGGAGAAAAAGGTGGTGGATGCGAAATTATTTACTGCAAAGAGAAAGAAGGACGGATATTCTATGCGATCTTCGATCGATACAGCTCGGTGAGTTCAAGAACAATTTCGTTTCCCCACATTGTCATCTTGACAGATACAGCGCATGCGTATTCATTTGTAAACATACCACGTGGTACTGACGCTCCGCGTAATGTTGCAGTGAGCTCGCTCGGGTACCGTGCGCATGGCAACGTTGCCACGGCACGTAGAAATGCCGCGCTATGTTGTGCGCGACGTCGCGGAACAGTGCACGACGTTGCAACGTCACGTAGACTCTACGCCGCGCGTACTTTTGAAGGACAATTTGTCCCTAGTGAATACATGGCTTTATTCTAATTTAGTTCAAGATCTTTCTTATTGCAATATTCCATTCCCCATCAACATCCCAACCCTTTTATCTTCCAATGATCAAATCACTTTAAAATTACTAACAAGATTCCTAAAAGCTAACGGTATAAATCTATAAAAATTAAATAAAGTAACATTTTATACCCCATATCCTTTTCCATTACTAAAACGATTGAATCATCCACACAGAATAATTTTTATCCTAAAACGAATGGTTTCCAATTAAAATTTCTAAAAAATAAGAGAGAAAAAAACGCAACCATCACACCCATTGCCAACTTGCCATTGTCATTGAAGAAACACACTTGTTTTGTGGCAAGAACACCCCATAGGGGTGAAACGCCAAGAAAGAAGAAGAAGAAGAAGTATCCCTCCATCTTTTCGGTGCTCTTCCCGGTGGGCGTCGTCCAGAGGGGATTTCATTCGCTGCTGTATGCTCGAGTCTGTCACTGTCCATCCTGGCTACGTGATCCCTCCAGAATCTCCTTCTGCATCTACTCCATCGTGCTGTGTTCTCTATACCGTTAATAGTGCAATATTTTAACTTATCTACAGATGATGCAACGTAATATTTTAATCAGATGAAAGCCTCCTACACCAGACACCACAAAAATATATAGATATGAACTAATTAAATTTTTTTGGTACACCGTTGCTGCTAAACTTTTTGTAAATTTTGAAAAAAATATCCAAAGAAAGTATGTAAGACGTTTCTACTTGAAGGGACTCAGTTTAAAACTAAATTAAAATTTAAAAAAAAACTTTTTTTTTAAAAAAAAATCGTTTTATTTGCTAGTTGTTTAATTATGCATGTTAGTATGTAGATGGGAGATATTGTGATGGGTAATTGGGAACAAGGCAAGCACTCACCTTTCTTCCTTCGATTTTGCGTTTCTCCTCTTGCCTCTTCTATATCTCCAAACTTCTAGCGGCGAGGTGTTTCACGTTAATTTCAATGTAAAACACTCGCGTCAAGAATTAAATCTTTGATTCAATTTGCGGTAGTTCACAGCGGAAAATTATGCGGTCACTTTTCTATTCCGACATTTTTTCTATTGCGATTGCAGCTGTTTTTCCTTCTTGTGGCGGCTTCGATTTTCAAAAGTGGAGCGGCTCTAGTACTTGCTTGGTTTCGGGAATGGGTAGGGACTGGGAGAGAAGGAATACCTGTTTCCTAGTTCACAAATTAATTTATGGCGCTAACATGCCGCCCGGGATGAAGGCTTGCCTTCATTAACAAGTGATAGAAAGAAGAAAAAAAATAAAAAAAATAAATAAGAATAATAATGAACTTAACATAGCGTAATAGCGTAGCGTTTTAGCGTAGCGTTTTAGCGTAGCGTTTTAGTGTAGCGTTTTAGCGTAGCGTTTTATCGTAGCGTTTCAGCGTAGCGTTTCAGCGTAGCGTTTCAGCGTAGCGTTTTAGCGTAGCGTAAGAAAGAAAATAAATAAAAAATATGGCGTTTAGCGAACTAAAGATAGGTTAAAAAATAACAAGATTTTTAACGCGTTTTCGAATCATGTTGCGTGCGGAAAGGATCCAGAAGTTTTGTCTCAGCAAGGCTAATAATAGACTTGCTCCAGCGTGTAGATTTTTAGTATGATAATAATCAGCAATTAAGTGAACAATGTGGTCTTTTGCAGGCAAAACGATTGGATGCTTTTGTGTAGAACTAAGTTGTGATTGGTTAAGTCGACCACCAACGCGAATGATTTTAACATCATCTAAGTATGCGTTCAACTTGCGTAAAGCTATAGAGTCTGTATTCAGGGAATGATGGCGTTGTATGCATTTAATTATGAAATTCTCTGTTAGTTCTAAATCGTTTGCAGAAATAAAACCGCGTGTTTTCAAGATGTTTGAAAAGCGTAGGACATATACCGAAGCGCGTAAGAATTTTAGATAACTTGACATTCCTTGTGCCAATTTGTATATAGCGTTATCTTGCACATCAATATTAGACGGCACAAGAAGTGACACGGTCTTTGACTCGGGGATCTCCTCGTTTGAGCTTGTAGCAGCAACAGAGAATTGTATAGGCCACTCTTGCATCGGCCGGGTAAGCCATGAGGGACCGTGGTAATAAAAATTGTTATCAATTAGTTGACTTGGCATAACAGGTCGGGATATTATATCCGCAGGATTTTGAACACCTGGCACGTGGAACCAATGTTCAGCCGATAGGTTCTCATTTATGGCAGCGATTCGATTTGCAACGAATGTTTTAAACTTATAAGGAGCGGCGCGTATCCACGAGAGAGTAACTGTGGAGTCTGTAAATGCCAAGATTTTATTTAACTGAACGCGTTCGCAAATGATATCTCGTACGCATGCTATTAGATTTGAAAGAAGAAGCGCCGCACAGAGTTCTAACCTTGCAAGAGATACACATTTTGGTGAAGCCACTCTAGACTTTGCGCATAAGAGTGTGACTTGTGCTTCATCTTCCTTGTTGTTTACTCGAATGTATAGCACTGCGCCATAACACTTCTCACTCGCATCGGCAAAACCGACGAGTGCTACGTTTGAGTAAGACTGCGAAATACCTACGTGACGGGGTATTTTTAACTTTTCGAGTAAATGAAGTTCTGACTTGAACTGTTGCCACTGACTTTCAATGTAAGCTGGAGCATTTTCGTCCCATTCAAGATTTTGCTTCCAACACTCTTGAACTAATAATTTTAATAACGTGGTAACTGGACCTAACAAAGAAAGAGGGTCGAAGAGTCTAGCAGTTGCGGAGAGAATTATGCGCTTGGTGCATCTATCCGATTGACACACATCGGCGTTAATCTTGAATAGGAATGCGTCATCGGTAGGATTCCATCGGAGACCTACGATTTGTGTATAAGCCTCTTCATCAAATTGAACGAGCTTCGGCAATTTGAGATCAGCGGGAATTTTTTCCATTAATTCGGTACTGTTTGAGACCCATTTACCTAGGTGGAAACCACCAGATTTGAATAACTGGACTAGATCGCTATGAAGTTGGTAAGCGTTGTCAACCGTATCGACAGAAGAAATGTAGTCATCCATGTAAAAGTGTTTTTTGGCTGCCCATGCAGCTGCGGGCCAGCGAGAGCGTTTATCTGCTGCTAGTTGCCTTATGACGCGCATTGCCAGATATGGCGAACTCGAAATCCCAAAGCAAACGCGATTAAACTCGTAAGTTTGGATCGGGTCGCTAGGATGGAATCTGAATAATATACGCTGAAATCGGTGATGTTCTGGTTTCAATTTAACTTGGAAATACATCTTCTCGATGTCTGCTGAGAGCGCAATCGGGAAGAGCCTAAGATTTATTAGTAACTCAAAGATGCTAACTTGCAGATTTGACCCAATATATAGCAGATCATTAAGTGATTTAGTCGAACTTGACTTACAGCTAGCGTTTACGACTATTCGCGTGCGGGAAGTTAATTTTTCCGGGCGATAAACAGCATGATGTGGCATATAATAGCATGGACCGGGTGCGAGGTTATCAATCGCATTGATATAACCCTTGTCAATATAATCTTTAATGGTTTCATTGTAATCCTTGCGTAGTTCAGGAATAGAATCTAACCGTTTTTCCAATTGAAGAAAGCGTATTTTAGCAATTGTGTCTGTACGACCAATTTCCGTTGGTTCGCATTTAAATGGTAATGCTACAGTATAACGTCCCGTCGCATCGCGTGTGAAAGTTTCGGTGAATATTCGTTCGCAAGCTGCGTCATCAGGACTTAAATGTTTTCTAATCGGTACATTTTCCAATTCCCAAAAGCGTTGCGTTAAATTTTCTAAAGAAGGTTCGTCAACTATTGCGTGTAGGGCGCGTTCAATCGGTTGCACGACACAGTCTGCTTTTCCCATGATGACATAGCCAAACGAGGTTTGTATCCCGACTGCATTTGAGTCGGATGACATCACCTTTTGGTTTCCCAGCAAGAAAGGAAATAGTTCATTGCCTATTAAAAGATCAATATCCGCGGGCGTATGGAAATTTTCGTCAGCTAAGGGTAGGCCGTGCAAATGTTGTAGTTTGTGAATGTTCACATAAGCGTTTGGAACTTTATCCGATATTGTGCTGATTACACGTGCGTTTATTTTGAATCTGCAGCGTGCATCAAAGCGCGAATAGATTGTCAAATCAGCGAGGCCAAATACTGGCTTTTCAGAGTTCCCTATGCCTCTGACTGTTGCTGGAGAATTTAAAATATTCAGGTTAAGGCGATCACAACATTTTTTTGTAATAAAATGACTTGTAGAACCACTGTCTAACAATGCTCTGATTTTTAATCTTTTGCCGGAATCGTTTAAAGCGTATATTACCGCAGTAGGTAACAGAGTAATCGAATTAGAAGAGCTTGGACGCGTCTGGTTATACGTTACATTGCTATGCATAGAGAGTGGAAAATTGGAAGCGACAGCTGCGTTTGCCGTTTGTGATTGTGGGGCGGGTGATGATGTTTGCGCGCGGTTAAGCGACGTATTATCATTAGACGATAAGCGTGTATTTGCCATCGAAGACTCTATGTGAATTTTAGTGTGATGCATTCGCTGGCAGATGGCGCATCTATTTTGCGATTTACATTTTTTCACACTATGAAAGCCCAAACAATTAAAACATAAATTATTATTTTTCACGAAATCATTTCTATGATGAGAATTTAAAAGAAGAAACTTATCGCATTTATAAAGTGGATGAGGATTATCGTTTTTACAAAAAGGACACTTAGGAAAGCTGTTATTGACAACGAATGATTGCGCAGAATAATTTTGCCTTTTATTATAATTTTTATTAACTTGCGAAGTAGAAGATTTATTATAATTTGAAGTGTTAGTTTGTAAAGACCCTGCGTTACGAAGCGTGTATATTCGGTTTTGTTCCTTCACAAAGGTAATCAATGACTCAAATGTCGGTATATTTTCATGGCGTTTTGCTTGTTCAAAAAGTGTTACAGTTTCTTTATCCAATTTGGATAACGCGATATGTGTAAACGTAAAGTCAGCTAGATCATCTAATTGAAGTTGTTTCAATGCGGAAAATGCGGAATAGAATTTTTCTAAGAACGTGTCTAATGCGTTTTGCGAGGGAGTTTGACTACCCCTGAAATTTAAAATTTGTTCTAGGTATAACGTGGCGAGAGTACGTTTATCTTGATACTTATTTTTTAGCGATTTCCAGAGAATCTCATAATTAGCTGCAATAGGCGGGACACCTGCACATACCAATGAAGCCTTACCAGTAAGTTTTCCGACAAGGTATTGTACCTTTTCCGCGTTTGACAGATGCGGATTCTTATGAATTAGCGAATTAAAATTTTCGTAAAATAAAACCCATTGGTTTGGATTACCATCGAAACTTTTTAATTCTAATGCCGGAAGCTTGCTATTTATTTTTTCGTAATTATTTATTAGCGGTTTTTGATTTTCTAATTTTGTAAGCCCTACTTGTATCGCTTTTATCTGACAATATAATTCGTCGAACGCGCAGAGATCTTTGAAATCGGGTTCATATGTAGAATCACAGCTTAGTATCGTTATATTTAACTGGTCCGTTACTTCAGTGTATTCTCTTCTAGTATTTTCCAATGACTGTATGCGTATGAGAAATAGATCTCGTTTTATTTCTTCATCTACTTGTTTACTTAAGTCATATAAGGACTGCAACATTGAAAATAAACTTTGTTTTTTAGCTTGTAAAATCCGTATCTTGTTTTTTATTTCACTATCTTTGTTTCGCGTAGCCATTTTGAAAATTCACTGAAGAAATGTGTTGATTGTAATTATTTTTAAAAACTGTAGAATTAATCGAAATTTAAATAAATTAAATATTATTTTTATAATATGAAAAGTTGCAATTAGTTGTAACAACCCTGCTTTAGTTTTTGAAAAATCTTAAATCTTGATAATTTTTATTAATAATACGCGTTTCTAATAGAAATAAATAACAAATTACTTCGACGTTTGATTTTAAACGTGCTTCGGGTTTTTCCGTCAACCGAGCGGAAATTACCGAGCGTGGTGTGCCTTCGGCAATGTTCGGCGCTCTCCGTGTTTCCGAGCGTGTAATTTGTGTACAATTTTAAGTTTTCAAACGAATTTGTAGGTAGTATATTTATTTATTATTCACGCAGTTAAATATATGACGAACGGGAATATATTTTTTTAATATAATAGTAACTACGCCAAGTGATTTTATAAGCGTTATAACATAAATAAGCGTTTTTAACGAAATGTTTTGAATTGAACAAAGTCGGCGTATGCGGTTGTTTTTTGAGGCGATCACGATAGATATAAGCGGAATGTCGACATTATGTATGCGTTTGGTATGCGATCGTAATTATGTTAGATACAAGGGAAGCTAGGAAGCGGGTATATCCGGTGGAAGGACCATATGGTTGGGAAATATTGGTATGGGTAATTGGGAACAAGGCAAGCACTCACCTTTCTTCCTTCGATTTTGCGTTTCTCCTCTTGCCTCTTCTATATCTCCAAACTTCTAGCGGCGAGGTGTTTCCCGTTAATTTAATGGCAAAACACTCGCGTCAAGAATTAAATCTTTGATTCAATTTGCGGTAGTTCACAGCGGAAAATTATGCGGTCACTTTTCTATTCCGATATTTTTTCTATTGCGATTGCAGCTGTTTTTCCGTATTGTGGCGGCTTCGATTTTCAAAAGTGGAGCGGCTCTAGTACTTGCTTGGTTTCGGGAATGGGTAGGGACTGGGAGAGAGGGAATACCTGTTTCCTAGTTCACAAATTAATTTATGGCGCTAACACATATAATGAAGAAGATAGCTATACAGTTTGATGGAAATGAAATAGAGAGCATTATTGATATTAATTCATGGTAACAATTAAGTTTTTATAAGAAAACTATTGAAAATAAATGCTACATAATTTTAAGAATTAGGTAAGTTTTTGTATTTCTGCACGATTCTAAGAAACAATTTTTTTCAAAGGTAATACCTGCAGTGAGAAGGATAGCTATTCAATTTGTTGCAAATGAAATAGAGACAGCATTAATAATATTAATTCTTGGAAAAAAATAAGTTCGAAATTAGGAGATTGGTCGTACGGCGTAGAGAGACGAGCTACGTAGCTAGATGATGCTACGAGCAGCAGACGTTGGGCAGCGTGACCTCGTGATTGAGGCGAGGGAAACAAACTGTCTTGGTACTTTGCGACTATGCCTTTTACATCCAGATTTTGGTGTAGAGATGTGTACAAAAACCTATGTGAGAAAGAGGCCATCAGCAAATTTATATTCCTTTGTCTGCTTGAGATTGTGTTATCCGCAAAATTTGCGTGTAAGCCGTCACGTTAGCAAAAAGATTAAAAAAGATAGAAGTTAAAAGATTTTATTAATTTAATTTTCGAATATATTTAAATATAAATATATAATAGAAATATATTTACATATAATATAAATTAAATATAAATATGAATAGGTATATTTAAATAAAATTATTTATTGTACGGTTATCGTCTTTTATTCATTATTATTCATTCATTACCTAAATACATAAATAAATGCATTGTGACTTGATTTAAGTAAATGAATTTTTGAAATTCTATCTAAGCTATTCTGAAAACAACAATATTGGGATGTCAGATTTTTATCTTATATACTTGATAGACGAAAATAAAAATAAAAAATACATAAGAAATGGGTATACGTCGGTGGTGTGGTCAGAGGGAGAAAGAAGTACATGATAGCAATCTGTCAAATATAAATAAAGTACAACAATATTTCTCTTTTCTATGGTCCAACGTGACAATGACAATTTTGCCATAATCCTGTGGGAGAGGAAATTAATAAGGGCTTATAAAATAATCTTTTTTCTACAAGCTTTAAATACAGCATTAGTACTTATTTCATGTAATTTTAGTTGAAACATGAGAATTGTTTGGTTACGTTTGCGGCGGAGGGCAGCTGTCAAACCAGACCGGAGAAATCGGACATCGCAAATAAAGGTTTTTACTTTGAGGGAGATATGTGAAAATACACAAATCTTCATATTTAAGTACGACAAACACCGAATACCGATGTATACCTATGTCTAATTTTTTTTTTTTTTTATTTTCTTCTATTAAGTGTTGGAGTAAAGATCTGATTGATATTGCTATTTTCAGAATGGATTCCTCTAACTTCATCGAAGGGACCATATTTTGACCACAGGTGATCCCCGCCATATTGTAAAACTTACATCAGCTCGACTTCCACATACAAATTCCATCATCGGACGTGCGTGATCATCTTCATCATCAGCCGCCTCGATGTCCTCATCTCCGCTGTGCGCATTCCGCGCCAGGGCTGGATTCACTACGCTAATTTCGGGTTCCTATAATTATCGCCAAGGACCACCTGATATTGTACCTTCTCCAGGTGTTTCTTCATATTCTACTATTTCTTCGCTCTCGCTCCAAAAGCACATTTAAAGTTTTATTATATTATATTTGATGTTATTCAAATTGACGCTCCACAACAATAATAAGTGTCTATCAACAATCTGATCTTCTGGGTAATATTTGTATAGCTTTACGGTTCTGCGAGGGCAAGGATAAACTTTCTAACTTTCTAACTTGGATATATTTCACGTGTTCATTCCTCATTTGTTACCTCTTTGAACGATAGCATTTTTCGATTTGCATATATCGATGCCAGTTAAAATTGTTTGCTTAAATCTACTATGCATTTGTTGTACTTGACAAAATAGGAATTTCTGTTTATACATGTATTTTCATAGATGAAATTAAAATTAGGTATTCTTAACGACCCTTCCTGGACCTGCTCTGAGTTGCCAGCGCATTGTTCTAGAAATACTTAAGTGTTTTGGACAGCAAGGTAAGCGGGATGAATCGCTTTTTGCAATAAATATTAAATTATTTTCGCATATTAAATTACTGTTAAATCGTATATTAAATTACAGCTAAATAATTCATAATCACGTGTAATTATGAATTATTTTCATTTTTCTATGTTTACTATGTGAAATAAATTACTGTTGTGAGAATAGTCCAAGTTTACTTATCCTAAGGCATTTTTTAGGCACTTATCCTAGTTCACTTATCCTACTTTAGCTCCGGTTGCATCCATATTCGATTCCCCATCACCTAGGTACGCAGTATTATAATCGTTTTATGGTGGATCGAGATTACCAAAGGAGATCTATCGTGAAGAATACTTGAAGTAATAATAAAGGAACAGATTGTAAAATACATTGAAAAACATAGTATACAATGCGAGGAACAATCGGAATTCCGAGAAGCAAACTCATGCGAAACTGCAATAAACGTAGTAATCGAAGAATGGAAAATAGAAATAGAAAATGAGAATTTCACAATAGCCATTTTCTTAGACTCATGAGGCTTTTGAGACAAAAGATAGACATAGATTCGTAGATAAATAACAAAAAATAGGATTTTCGAATAAAGCCAAGAACTGCGTAGCAGAATATTTAAAAGACCGAAAACAACAAACTAAAGTAAACGATAAATACTCAGAATGTATAGCAAATAATCTAGGAGTGCCACAAGGATCTGTATTAGGCCCTGTATTGTTTATTATATGTATAAATGGTGTGTGCAAGATATTTAAAAAAATGTAAAGTCAGGTTGTTTGCCGACGATACTTTAATATACATATCTGGAGAAAACTTGGAAGAATTAGTAAGAATGTTAAATGAAGAATTAATTAATATACAGAATTGGCTTAAAATGAATAAATTAAAATTAAATGCAAAAAAACAAAAGGAATGTTAATAGGAAATAAAAGGAATAATGATGAGATAAAGATAGAGATTGATGAAGAAGAAATATATATAGTGGATACAATAAAATATTTGGGGATAATTATAGACTCTAAATAATCATTTAAAAAACATGCTGAATACATAACAAAGAAAATTGCAAAGAAAGTATCATTCTTAGGAAGAATAAGACCAAAATTAACTAAAGAAACAGCGACAACAATATATAAAGCAATAATTGCTCCTCATTTTCAATATTGCCCCACTATTTTGTGCCTTTGTAATGAAGCAGATATAAGAAAATTACAAATTCAATAGAATAGAGGGATGAGGATAATTCTACAGAGAAATAGATATTTCAAAATTAAAATATGCTCTCAAATTTAAATTAGACTAATATAAAACAAGGATTAAACAAAATTAAAACAAGGATAAAATTGTAGAAGGTGAACCTACAAAACGCCAGAATTAAGAGTGATGTCTGGGAACCGGCTGCTGGAGACGGGCCTAACTGGCACCCAATCGAAAGGAGAAAGAAGAGCAAACGATGCAGAGGGAGGACAATCTTCCTCGGATGTGAGGGACAGCCAACGATTTTACTGCTTTTAGTGTGATTGGTGGTAGACACATATATGTCCCTTAGGTAACACATTCGAGATAGGGTTATCATATTAGTACTTAAAAAAACTTATCCATAAAAACCAAGTTTTTATTATACTCCCTTTCTCTTGAAATAGATTTCGCACCTAGTCTACGCGTCGGGCTCGAAAATTAAACAATATATAAATCGTTAAAATTTCGAAAAATCCAAAATTATATTATAATTATTAAATTTTTTTAACGAAAATTTGTTAGACCATTTTCATCATCGCCATGAGTCTGCCTGCAAAGTTTCCGCTCGATTGGATCACGAGAAAAGGGTAAAAAATCGATCCAAAGTTTTTTCGACAGATAAGCCGACAAGTAGACAAGCAGACAGCAGATGCTACAAGTTAAAAGAAATGGAGTAAAAAAACAATAACAAAAGATTTATATTCATAACATATTTTATTCTTATAATTCTAAATATCGATGTTCTTATAAATGATCATTATAAATGTCAATCACTTCTCACTTTATTAGTTAACATTTTACTTGTGTAGTTTGTACCGTTTACTGGTCTCATTTTCTCGGATTCTCTTTGGTGTTTTGGTCAATAATTGGCATAAAATCTTTTGTACATTACAGAATGGTACCTCTACGAGTAACCACAAAAGCATCGCAATAAAATATGTGAACACAATGGATGCTACACTGAGCCACAACTGAAAAGAAAAAAAAGGTTTTTACTTATTTTATTAAAATATTTGTTTACAGAACCAACAAGATTTGCATCATCTCCAAATGCAATCCAATTAATCAATATATATATATATATATATATATATATCTATATATATATATATATATATCTATGTAACGTCATATATATATAATAGATAATATCTAATCTAATAACTGAGTGGCGGAATGTGTCGGTGTGTCTAGAAGGTTCCTGTACATTCAATAAATTTCTTGAAAGTTCTGGAAGGAGAATGTTCTAGAAGGTTCGCGAATGTTCTGTGACGATCCAAACAGTGTACTAAAAATCTACGTGTGCGAAGCTGCGCGGGCACAGCTATTAAAAGTATATAAATAGTCAAAAATTAGTTCATGAAAATATTATTTATGTATTTTGTAAAAAAAAAAATTAAAATTGTTTATAAATAGGATGTTTTGTGTGTAAAAACAGATTTCAAACAGAGTGCACCAGAGCTAGCAGCAGAAACTTGGCCGGTAGATTTCTGCCTATGTTATGAGTCTAAAATGTTCAAGCAACTGTAACCTAATATCAATAGTTATGCAGATATACAATATAAATGTTTGCATTTTTTTTTCAATATTTCTGACTTATTTTTTGTAAAAAGTCAAAATATCATTACAGTCACTTATATCGATGATGAAAAATTCATTTGCTTCAAAACAACTTAAATAAAATGATAAAAGTCTTGTAAAACAATACTTTCTTATAAATTACAAGTGACAAGAACACTTACAGGTTTCAATGCACTGACGTAATAAGTATACAGTAGATGAATTCGGCTCATGAATTTGAAATTCAAAGGACCCAAAAAAAACATTTCGAGATACACGGAACCCCGTTAATTCAAAAATACAAGGTACAAAAAAAATTTTAATCGAAATTCGCCAAAAATTGTAAAACTCATGAAAAACTTATTAATTTTGTGAAAAACGTCTGTATTTTGGCATATTTCAAGAAATCATTTCATATCTGGTGGCTGTACGTAAGCGTCGGTAACAATTGGTAAATATTTTTTTTTGTAAACTGGAATCATAAAAGCCCAGCATCCGAAATTATCTAAAGCTATCAAGTTTTCTTCAATGCCATCTGGAAATACATGCAGAAAATAAATGTTACAGTATACAACATGCAGTACATGTATTGCTTGGCTTAATATGTATTAACACATTTCCTAGTTTCTAAAATCCATTCATAATCTTTCTAAACGTATATTAACTTTGCGTTCCAGCTTTGTACACCCGCCTCTAATCAGTTGCATGCCTGCTGACCCATGCCGCCAACCAACCATGGCAGGATAGCTACTGTTGCTTGACCAACTTGGCGTGCGGCGACTTTGGAACTAAAACCCGCCCACACCCGGCGGTAACCCCTCACCCTGTCATTCAGTACAATTTTGTATTTGCTCGGGGGCTGTAACATCTTGATTACCAATATACACTGAATTATTATGTCCAAAACATCCTAAATAGTCCAGGATGGTGCGAGAACAATTGCCAATGAAGTACATATTAAAGTTTTGCGAAGCTGAAAAAGCAAATAATGGACCGATATTACCGTTTGACAGATAGAACGGCTGCCATTACGGCTTGGTTCCTTTAGTGCTGCCTGACCAAATTTCTGTTAAAGGCTACGACACCGGTCACCGGACATTCTGTACATTATGTATTGTGTAATAAATTTACATCCTGGCAACTTCTGTTACGCGACAGGGACGCCCTCCCTCGCACGCCAATTTATAGTGGTCGCATTCTAATACACTTATTACTCTACTGATGGATGACTCTTACATGTAAGATAACACATACAATTCTATGCAGATGTTCCTAAAGAGTATTTGCTGCAAAAATGTAATTACAAAATACTTACTGTTAAAAGATATCCTATTTGCACCGGATGATGCAATGCAGAAATGAGATATTTCTGTACTGCGACATGAACAAGAAGAGCGCAGTATGTCAGTCTTCCGGGGATTACAAGCATTCTGTTCTCCAGAAATTTAACTGAAATATTTTAATAATACATATAACTAAAATGTAAGGTTGCAACTTAGGGCCAGTTGTAACAACTTAGATTAAAGTAATCTTTCGTAAACATCATAAGTTTTTAGGAAAAAGGGTTGTGTGATTGGTGAAAAATGCAATAATCAATGGTTGAACTAAAGGTCCTACAATAATCCAAGTTGATAAAACTGGCCCTTAACCTCAAGGAAATAAGAAGAAAATATGTAATTTGACTAACATGCGGACATGTTATAACTAATATTGGACTAACATATTGTATTCCAAGACACATACAATATTGTTTATAATATAGTATGGTAGACTTTATTATAAACTACGGCATAAACAGTTACAGACTGACTTCAAAAATATTTAGACAATGTAAAACAACTACAAATAAGAATAATTAAAACTATAGCAAAAAGAAGCGTCAACCTGACAACCTATTCAAAATGTGTAAAATCTTACCGATACAAAAATAACTTCATGACTGACACCGGAACAATACGCGAAGGACAGATTTAGGCCAGCACCACACTGCGCGGATCTTCCGCCGCATCTCTTCCATCGCAGAACGCCACTACATTTATTTCTATATAATATGCTTTTCCGTAAAATTATCAAACAAACTATGAGGATGATCTGTCGATCCATTTGCTTTGCCAATTTGATGCAACGGAAAAGACGCGGCGGAAGAGTCACACAGTGTGACGCCAGCTTTAAAGCACTTAGGCCTAAATTCAGAGTCAATACATAGATGATTTAAAGCTTTAAAAGCATAATTTTCAGTACAAAATACACTTTTAAGGCGTACCTTAACTTAACCTTTAAATCATCTAAGTATTGAGTTTGGACCTTACACAACATAAATATATGACACGACAAATAACAAATAAAACTTGAAATAAAAAACAAATAATTTTTACGGAGACAGGACCAAACAGTATGTAATTCCAAAAATATTTAACAAACTATCGGACAGACAAAAAAGTGAAACAGGACAAAAAATATAAAAAAATTATTAAAGAAATACTATAATGAACTGTGCAAAATGGTGATAACTTAATTTGTATTATATTATCCTTTAAAGACTATTTCTTAAGGTAGTCTTAACATATAATTGTAGTGTATTCTTGCATACAAACAGCACACACAGACGCTTGTAAAAATATATATGTTTATGGATTATGATTAATAAACAATAAAAAAATTCAAAAGTTTCTTACTTTCTAACTTGTTAGAAATGCAAATGAAGAAAAAGCCAAATAGACCAGCTATAATAGGTTTGCTCAGTGAAGCAAATATGGCCGCTATTAGTGGATGCAGACGTACTTGATCCATGTACACAAGCGATCCACATGACATGATACCAATTGTTATTGGTACAATAGCATATAGCAGGTATGTTGTTCCCTGAAATAACACAGGAATGATTATCAATTGGATAATTTAAATAACAAATTTTTAATCATAAATTAAACTTGTTAAACTCATCTTGTTGGTCTAGTGTTAAGGCACTCGCCTGGTGATCCAGTGGTCGCAGGTTCGAGCTCCATTCCAGGAGACCAGCAAGTTAGTCCTATTTTCATAGCGCAAGTGTTTAACTTTGTTTGAAAAAGTAACCATATTGATGTGACACATAGTACATCTCTGTTTAAAAAAATAATATATAGTCTTTCTCAAATATTTAAAATTAAAATTTTCTTGCATTGGTATATTGGACTCTCCTGAGTTATTACAAATAATTACTTATAGAGTACCTGGACGGTCAGTTTCACGACAGAGCGAACTATTTTATGTAGGTGCTCAGCGCGCTAACTGTATTATGAATTCGCCTATACATAGATTGCACCGGCTACGCAATCAATACAGCTCTGTTGATATATTTAAAGACAAATCTACTCATCATCTATTTTATAATTTGCCTACATACCTAATCTATTATTTTATTACATGACAACACCGATGTTCTGCCACCAGAGGGTGCTGCAGTGCATGCGGAAGGCGGAGGCAGATGAGGCGGACCGCAATTTTTGAACGGGCCACTTCTCTTCCAGACGAGCGTGGTGCGGTCGCATTTATTTCACTGTTATACTCTATTGTTGTGTGTACTGAATAAACTACGTTTTAACTTGTGAAGAACTTTCATTTTAAAATTTATTGTACATATTTATTTGGCTAATATTTTTTCACTTTTTATTTTCTTATGTACTCATTACATATTGCATTTATATTGTTGATATTATTTAATTTTTGGCTAAAAGTTTGACATCTACAATTTAAATTATCTGAGATGCAGAGTTCTTATCAAAGTAATAAAAATCTTTTATTTTTTGAGGCAAAGAGGTTTTACACTCAAATGTTTTATTTGGGTGTTTAATAACAACACATTTGTTTCAATGTTTGTCTATATTATTAATTCATGGGTGTACGTACCTTCATCTGTAATAGATTTATTTTCCTTCTTTCAAGATGGAAGAGTGTATATCCGGAAATCATCCCCAATATATAGCTACTGGCGTTGCCTTGAATTTGTGTGTAAATGTTTATAAACGTATCACTGTTTTGAAAACAATGTCTTAAAATTCTGAAACATCAGGTAAAAATATTTATTATTGATATTGTTTTTAAATTGCTCGTTCACACCATTTGCGCATATTTTTCATACTGTGTTCCATGTATGTATTCAGTGCAAATGAATAATGGGAACATTTTAATAAAGATTTTGTGTACTACAACTACACTACACCAACAAGCTACTCATAATTATCTGAAAGTAATGTTCTGTTAAATTACAATTTTTAAAATTTCGTCATAAAGTAAACATTCTAAATAAATATTATACAAGTAATTTCGTCTGTTTCCATCTAAACCCACAACTTGTTACACCTTTTGAAATCTTCACTGTCCGCATCGGTATCGTCGATACTTTTTTATAAATATCGGTTTCGTATCGGCAGAAGTGCGTATCGATGCATCCCTAATTTAAAGTAAAGTAATGTTGGATTCTCCGGGTAGTTAATAAGTGAATAGCCTTTCTGGAAGCGGACCGCTTTCTCCCGTTGCCTGCTTTAAGTTTTGTTTGCGCTTCATGGGAATTTTTGTAGCAAATTAGGGGGTGCGGCTATTTATGTTACGTGGGGTGCAGACGGCTTGTGGGAGAATGTTGTCCTTTAGAGTAATAATTTTTTTTTTTAAATCCCTTTCAAATGGTGATTGATATTATATTATATTGAGATACATATTTTTATGCTTTTATTATCACTACATCCATCAAATTTTTCAATATTTCTCTTGTTCTGTGTAAAAGTTTAGGTTTAACCAAATCTATTTCTTAAAAATATATGTTCTGAGGTTGTAGTGATATTACTTACTCAGGCGTAATAATCAGTGCTGGAGCATAACCTCTCGTGTACGTTAGCACTCCAGGAATAATAGTTGCTATTATTAAAGTCCCTCCCAGAATGTACTTTGCGAATTCAGGCCACTTCCACAATACGATCATTATAAATAAACCAAGGCAAAATAGCTGAGTTTCAACTGCCAAATACCTTTAAATAAAAAACGTATAATTATGCTACATCTTTCTTTAAACTTACCCTAGTCCTGTATTATATTCACTTGATCTATCTTATGTACAATAAATCAAATTTAATTGTATGATATTTATTGTTCATTGTTTTTATTTTTGAGTTTTTCTTTATATTGTAAAACAGTTTTTGGTTGTAATATATATTTATACTGCATCAATTTATTGTGTCAAGATATATATTTTAGGTATCTCATAGAGACAAAGATTTTTTTTTTATATGGGAATCTTTTTTGGGTGTTTATACGGCTTACGACCTATCGCACGGCTGGTTTAAGTGATCACTTTACACAATCACCAATTCCACCCACGATAGACTTACACATCTATCAAATTTTTGAAAGCTGTATGTATTGTGTAAAGTGATCACTTAAGCCAGCCATACGATAGGTCGTAAGCTCTACGAACACCCAAAGAGACTTCCATACCTACTTTCCCATATAAAAAAATAGCTTTGTCTCTATGAGACATCTATAATATAAATTCATGATTAATAATGTCCCTCGGGGGTAAAATCCTGTATGCATTATGTAATTGAAAAATTTTAATGTACTCAAAATATTCTGGATTTATTGTGTATTTTGGGTATTATTGGGTGGAAAACAATGTGGGATTGGCAACACTGCAGGCAACCGTGAGCTTCATATGGCTCTCAGATTGTGTGGAACATTCTCAAACAATCAAACTCTTAGATGTCTTCCAACGGCCTCCATAGACTCGAGTCTTTACAGTATTGACAAATTAGAGTCAATTTTTAGAAAGAATTTGTGTTAAATCCATATTCATGGTCCCATCGCATATATAATAAAAATGAATATTACATTATGTTATTGAATGTGTTAATAACAGAATGAAAGATAATTTATGTTTAAATAATAAGCAATAAATAAGATATTACATTTTAAAGTTTCGAAAAATGTATCGTACATTTTGACATTTCATAGGCAATATATCTGAGGAAAAATGTGTAAATCATAGACAATGTATAAGTTTACATGACAAATTTATATTTTTTATAGACGGAAGAAATATGATGAATAACTTTTTTTTATATACCCTTTTCCATGGTTCTTAAAGTAATGACTGACATTCAAAATGTATAGTAAAATTTTCGAAACTTTAAAGTGTAATTTATCTTATTTAATACTTATTATTTAAGCGTTAATTATCTTTCGTTTTGTAATCAGGACATTCAATTATATAGTGAAATACTCATTTTCATTGTATATACAATGGGACCATGATCTTGGATTTTGCCAGAATTTGCATTATAGTTTAGTTTTGAAGATATTCTTACCAAGCTTGGGGAACACACAACAGTCCATCGGTAAGATTGTGTGTGTAAAGCAAATTGTGCCACCAGACTCTACGACAAGTATCAGCTTCTAAATTGTACAGAAGTGACAGCGGTCCCATAGCCAACTTCTCACACCATAGAGCTACAAATCCAATTATCACTGCATATGCTGGTGTTAACCTCAAATTGAAATTATCAAATATATGTCATAAAAAGAATTTGAAGATATCTAAGAGTAAGTAAGGTAATAAAAAAAAGTAATTTTAAAATAATAATAAAGCATAAATTATTTTAATCCAGTTTGGGTAATTATTTAATTTATTATTACATTTGGGTAATAAAATGTCAATTTCGAAGTTGTCATGCTGTAGGGCCCATTTTATCAGTAATTGAGTGATCCGAGGTTCAACCCATGTCGTTGAAATAGTGAACATTTAATGATGTAAAATGAATTTATTTTTTTAATATTTGTTATCTTTTTTAATACTTTGAAGCTACAAATTCGTGGGAATGTAAAATCTCTTCAAAAAAATGTCTTTACACTTTGATTGTCAAATTATTTCTGATTTGAAAATTCAATTTTATAATGAAGAAAGAATTATGTGTTGACATTTCAAAATGTCCTCCATTCTTGTCTAGACAATGTCACTCTGAAACTGATCTAACTGAAGCCCCATACGTCACCTAAGGTAGCTTTGATATTACTGTACATTTGGCATTGATAACTTGCCAATTCAGGGATAATTATAAGTGTTGTGGCATAAACTTTATCTTGACGATGTCCCCATAAAAGTACATAATGGTGCTAGATTTGGTGAATGGGGAAGGTACTCAAAATTGCCTCTTTGTGCTATCCATCTATGTGGGAAGGTTTCTAACACTTACACCATAATCAAAATGGGAGGTGCTCCGTATCATTAAAAATAAAATTCCTCTTCCTCAAATAGCTCACAAAATTGTGAGGTGGTTGAATTTTGAAGCATCGGAGGTACACTGCACCAGCAATAATAACAACAGTTGTATTTTTCACATTGCATTGTAAATGTTTTTAGATACCCTATATTTACACCTAGGTCCTCACCATTGAACTAAATTTATATCCTACAGCAACACAAGATTAAAATTGGCCTGTAAAATTTTGCAGAAAATATGTAAAATCAAACAAATCTAAACCTTAAACAACAACATTATTGTTTTCAGTTTGGTTGCTTCCAGAGCCACAATTATTGGTAAACGCTTTTCATTTGAGTATAGATATATTTCAAACATTATTATGAGTATAAGATAGCTTTGATTTTTATACATACCTTAGCCATCGTTGAAACAAAAAAATAGGATACATCTTGAAGCCGACGTTATGGTTTTGTTCTGCATATTTGAGGAACTGATATGACATTAAGAAGCTTGACAAACAAAAACTTATTTGTATAACAAGCGTGCCACCCAACAGGATTTTGACTATATTACTATCATGGAGCTGAAAAAATAACAAAAAAAATTAAGCATTATACTGCCAGTCATAGTTGTGAATTTGTCTTAGCTTATCAATGGTGGGTTACATCTCCGAGTATTATTAATTTTCATAAATGTTACTTATAGTAATGAAGAACCAAGTCTGAATGGACCTGGCGTCAAAATCACTCCGTAAAATTCAAATAAAACAAGGTCGAAAATGATCAATGAATGATGGAACGATTGAAAATGATCAGGAATTGCTTCCCCATCTCCAGATATTATAAATCCTATAGAAAATTTATAATCACTTATAGTTTAATGAAAATACCATTCTGTAGAGAAAATTTTAAATAAAAAATTTGAAGGACGTGAAGAAATTTTAGGATTTTGAAAAATATGGAAGAAGATATTTATGTAATACAGGGTTTAAGAGCTATAGACCACTATAAATTGGCGTGCGAGGGAGGGCGTCCCTGTCGCATAACAGAAGTTGTCAGGGTGTAAATTTATTATACAATACATAATGTACAGAATGTCCGGTGACCAATGTCAGAGCCTTTAATAGAAATTTGGTCGGGCAACACTAAAGAAATGAAACAGTAATGGCGGCCACTCTATCTGTCAATCTGTCAAATGGCAATATCGGTCCATTATTTTCTTTTCAGCTTCGCAAAACTTTAATACTTCATTGGCAATTGTTCTTGCACCATCCCGGACTGTTTTGGATGTTTTGGACATAATATTTCAGTGTATGTTGGTAATCAAGATGTTTTTTTTTTTTTTTTAAATTTAATGGCTTGTCACCCAATAAAAGGATGTTATTGCCAAAAACTAGTCAATAGGTCATCGACATAAACATTACAGCTCAATGCAATTACTCTCTAAAAATCGTAGTAACACTTTCAATATTTCCCGTCGGCAGTCTGTAAGCAAGAGCTGGATATTTGTAGGGAAAGGGACATTAAGATCTGCAAGATCCTGGAGTAGGGACTGAGTACCGACATTTAAAATGCAATTGAAAAACAAGTGGTTCAAAACCTCCTCCTCTTGTCCACACTCACAGATTGAGGAGTTAAGAACATGAATTTTTGCAAGGTGTAAAAGGTCGACACTATGCCGCTATTCAGCCACTTATCCCATCTCGAGCCTGGTTGCACAGGATCAGATTGAGCAAGAGGGAGACTTCAATGGTTTGCCGAATGCGTCTGGGTCATTGCTCTATCAAGATGTTACAGCTCCCAAGCAAATACGAAATTGAACTGAATGACAGGGCAAGGGGTTACCACCGGGTGCGGGCGGGGCGGGTTTTAGTTCCAAAGGCGCCGCACACCAATTTACATCAGGCAAGCAATAGTCCATAATATTTTATATTACATTATTACAATACAGGTGGACTCCTGCCGTGATTATGAGGCGAAAATATTCAACCAATCATGACTAGTGATGGCCAAACCATTATTTTAACTGGTTATTTTCGGTACAGTTATTTAGGATTTGTATCTGATCGTACCGATGATTGGTAACTAAGACATAACTATTATATACCAAATATTCGAAAAATCAGTAGCCAATCATCGATGCAATCAGGTAAAAATCTAAAAAAAACGTTAGTGTGTCACCGGTTAAAATATCATCACTAACCAAGACCTAATAGTTATGGACTTATGCAATATCAAAATTTGCATTTTTTCAATATATATCTGACTTTTTTTTTACAAAGCGTTGAAGTATCATTAAAGTAACTTGTATCGATTACGAAAAATTCATTTGTTTCAATGAAAGTTAAATAAAATAATAAAAACCCTGAAAAATTCCAATTGGAATGTTTTCCAGTTGCGATTGGGAGGTTTTTATCATTTTATTTGACTTGTAATAAAGGGAATGAATTTTTCATAATAGATATAATTACTGTAATGATAATCAACATTTTGCAAAAATAAGTCAGGAATATTGAGAAAAAAAAATGCAAGCAAAAAGCAACCACGACCCAATATTGAAACTGGGCCATGGTTGCTTAAATATTTTCGACTCATAATCCACCTGAACTAGTGTGAACTAATGTGAACTAGCTCTGTTATGTTCTGTATGAATGTTCTATGAAATATTCTACGTCTATAAGTCTATTTATAAATCTATCAGCAAAGTATTGTAAAATTTGATCTTACCATCTCAATAACCTCTGGATTTTCTGTGTATGTATTGTACAATATAACAGGTGCGTGAGCAATGATGACAAGGATCATCATGATGGTGCGAAGACCTTGCACGCCTTGGAGCCAATTTTTTCCTTCCTCTTTGTGTTTAGTCAATTTAGCCCAGTTTCTTGAAATGTTAAAAGCTTGAATAAATTCACAACCCAAACCTAAAAAATATATTAAAACTGATTACTAATGGTTTACTAAAATAATAAGTAAATATTATATAATAATACCAATTTTTAACAGAATTTGAATTTTTATGCAATACTTTACACTAAATATGACCGAAATCTCAAGTTAGGTTAATGTTATAATTGAATTGAGGATTGGGGAAAGGGATCTAATTCTAATGAACTAACTTGCAATCATTTTATCATGTTCGATAGATCATTACTTTCTTATTCCTTGGTACACCACTTTTGTCTCGTCATTTTTCATACTCGCTCTTTGGTTGTTGAGACTTTTAACAGGGCCGTCCTTCGATATTTAATTATTTGATGGTGCCAGATTTTTCGGAGACACCTGATACATTTTATTTATTCCACATTTCTATTTCGACTTTATGTAAGAATAACCTAATAATGTAGTTTTATTTAATATGCCAAAACGCACACAGGAAGGTTTTATTAAGATTTTATTCCATGAAATAGAGAAATGGCATAATTCCAGGAGTTAAACCATTTATCTATTGTACACTGATATCATCAAACGAGGTGCTTGCATTGCTCATAGTTCAAAGTTTGGATGACAATTTATGACACAATTATTTGATGGAACGCATTTTGGATGTAATCTAGGATACGCCTGTAATGTTAAAATCATTCTATTTTCAGAACAAATATGTATAAAAAGTAACCCATAAAAACCAATTTTTTATTATACTCCCTTTCTTTGTAAAATATAACAACAATTAAAGACGAATTAAAACATATAACATAACACTAAACTTACAGTAATTTAATATATTTCTAAAATGTCAGATGTTTTGAGCTTTGATAAGACACTTCAAGCTTTGAAGATTAAATTCTAAAAACATTTGTCAATCAATTTAGATTTTCGAAATTCGTAGTGAAGTACCTATTATGTATACCGATGGAGTAATTCAAATTTAGAAAATATTCCGCGACGTTATCGGGCCGCCGTTGCTAGTAATCAAACTTTGGCAATGATTCCAATTTGAAAAAAACATTAAAATTTCTAAAAAATTATACTATAGTTATTTTTTTTAACAAAAATTTGATGGACCTTCTTGATCGTCGCCACGAGTCTGCTTGCAAAGTTTCAGCTCGATTGGATCACGAGAAAAGGGTTAAAAATCGATCCAAAGTTTTTTCATCAGATAAGCAGACAAGACGACAAGTAGACAAGCAGACGCTACGAGTTAAAAGAAAGGGAGTAAAAAAACAAATTTATAATATAATAAATACCTTGTTTTTCATTGCTTCGTTCCATAAACACCAAACTGGGAACAATATTAGCCAAAATTATTGATACTAAAACACCTGCGTAGATCCAGCTCGCTAGACTGGTGTATTGTACTCCATCGTTATTCTTGCACAGTTTTATTGTGACATTCCCTCCAAAGCCGTATTCTTCCTTCAATTCTTTTAGAGCAAGCATCTCTAATTCTGCTTGTAATACATGTTTGTCCGTATGCAGTGCATCCACAGAAACTGAGAGATCACTATTTTTAGTGACACATATCCCTCGATGTACAATATCATGTTCGAAATATTTCATTGACTTTGCCGTGATATTCTGTATCAAAGAAAAGAATAAATAGAGAAATTTGAAATTTGCACAATCTTAAATGTAAAGTAAAACTTATTTTCCAATATGTTTCCAATGTACAATGAATCTAATTTTTGTATAAGCACTGTGCGAATTTATAACCAGTACTTGAGGTAAAGTAGAATATTTATCTTTGATTATAAAACTATCCTGTAGTAATGAGAAACCGGCTAAATGTCTAATGCCATCATTTTGCAAAACTTTTGATTTTTTTAATTCTATTTATTAATTAACGCCCTTTAGGGCTTTTACAACAGATAGGTAAAGTGTACATTAATAGAATATATAGTTTAAAGAAAAAAATAATAACATGTAAACGTATTAATGACATAAAGTGGAAAGAAAATACTTAAAATACAGATACAAATGTATAAAGTTAAATATAATATAAAGTAAAAAGCAAGTACATATCTAACAAGCATAAGCATAAGGAAAACACAATATAATAGAAATTCAAAAACAAAAAAAGTAATAATCAATATATATATATATATATATATATAAAAAGAAACCCGTGTTTCCCTATCTGCCAAGTTTTCTCCACAACCAGCCACAACCACCCACCGGTGGTTATGGTGGTAGATAGCCCTCGGTGTCACATCGAAAATATGCGAGTTTGGTGGGGGTGGCTGAGCATGGGTGGGAGTGGGTGCCGAAAATGTGCTTTCCAGCACATTGTTTTGTTATGGGAAGGCAGCAAATGCTTCAGATTGTTTCAAAACAGATGCGCCGACTGTGTCTGTGAGTCTAGAAGGTTCCGGAAAAACCTGCTCTAGAAAGTACTGGAAGGAGAAGGTTCTAGAGAATTATCGAAAGTTCTACAAGGTTCTAAACTGAGTGACGGAATGTGTCGGTGTGTCTAGAAGGTTCCTGTACATTCGATGAATTTCTTCTGTAAGGAAAATGTTCCAGAAGGTTCTATGAGAATCAAAACAGTATTAAAAATCTATGTGTGCGAAGCCGCGCAGGCACAGCTAGTATAGAGTGAAAAGCAATAGCACAAGCTTTGAGAACTTGTCCCTTTCTTTAGTTTCTCCAACATCTTGACAGTATATTTTGAGCATTTCTGTATTTAGAATATTTTGAATGTGTTTTTGGAAATATGGAGACGTAATGTCACATTTAAAATCGAAAATCTCCTTAATCCTTAGTAGTAAGTTCGAGTATAAGATTGATGAATGAGAGTACAAGTAGATGATCTCTGAAATGGTAAGTGAGATAAATTCATTTTTTCAGGAGTTCATTTTTATGTTGGTACTAATCAGCATCTCCATCCAGAAGGACACTAACTTGTCATGCTTGAAAGGCATTAAACTCATAATTACCTCGTATACATACATACAATGCGATTAAAAAATAAAAATGCGGCCTTCTTACCTTAAAAATCTTATTTGGATCCAAGCTATTGTAAAGAAAAGTCAAATTCTGCGTTCAAATGGTATGTACATACAATGTACTGCACAAATGCTGAGCTTATTAACTATTTATATACTCAGAAAAATTGATGTTGAGAAGACTAATATGGAGAGCACATTCTGGACTGGCGACTCCAGAACAATCAGTTAGGTCTATGAACCAATGCCAATGGGAACTCATCCCTGGAACGCCAGAGAATTAGATGGGCAGACAATGTTCGAAAGGAGGCAGAGGACATTACTGAAAGGAAATGAGATGAATTCCTTACTGGGAAACCGCAGCTCAACACAGAGAGACCTCGAGGATGGCGCAGTTCCAACTATAATAATCAGACACACATATCCAAAAAGACAAACATTTTTCATTATCGTGCTAGCTTGTTTGCTTAGTAAGAGATAACAAGTTAGCAGACCCGCACAGTTTTATATTTCAGTCATTAAAACATAATAAATATCTATGTTTATAGTAACACTCAATTGAGAGAAATGCAACAACTCTAGCCGCACTATAAAGAATGATCAAACATAATAATTTCCTTGTCTATCTGTCTGTCCATAAGTTCCTGTAACGTACTTGGTTTCTTTCAAATTTATGGCTAAACAAACGAAATTACACAGCTGGAAGTAGGGTGCGAACATCGGTCGCGCAAATGTCAGCACGGCACCCTAGTGATTTTGCTACCACCGCCTCTCTGTGGACTGTCAAAAATATACTATTTATATACTAGGACATTTTCTGTGATTGTGTGCATGGCTAATGGTGATATATAATACAAGATATGTTTTTAAGTTATTAAGTAATGCATTGGACCAATGTCCTTAAAAACTGAAATATTTACATATTTTTAATTGAAATTTAATTTAATTGTAATTGTAATTAATTAAGGGTGCATTCGAATATGTATACACCCAGTATATTCAAAAAGTTCATCGCTATAAATATTAAATACCATCCAATATGCTGTTATAGTAATCAAATTCAAATCAATAATAAAAGGCACTTTTTCCTACTTTTTTTATACACTAAAGTATAAAAATTTAGACTACCTACAAAGGAAATTCCACAAGGTACCATGAAATAAATAAAGGACACCCCACATGTTGCGCACATTGTTAGTATTTATAACTTTAAAAAAAAAATTATGTGACTAAAATTAATTTATTGTCAAATTAATTTATTGATTATTAAAAATTATTTCGAATTACAAATTACCAAGTTTTTAGAATTATCGGGATTAATTAACTATGAAATTAAAATTCTAAAAATTTCTATAATAATAATTGTATAATCGTAAGTCTAAGAATTATGAGGAATTCCAAATTATTGGGGTTCGAATTAACAGGATTTTACTGTATTTTTAAAAAGTCTTTTTTTTTTATAGTCTTGTCTTGCGCAACGAAAGAAGCAAAATTAAATCATTGACCTTTGGAGCCATAAATAATTATTTTTCCCAGCCGTCTTCATATTTTTTGAATGAATTAATCTGAAAATACTGACAAAAAAGATCTGTGTAAAATATCTATTTATAGACAAATACTATGATGTGCTTGCTGGTACAGTGGTACTCGCCTGGTGATCCAGTGGTTGGGGATTCAAACTTTAGCTTAGTTTAAACTTTTAAAACAGTAAGAATATAATATGTTATGTTTCATAGAAATATATGTATACAGGGTTATTTGGAAAGCATTAATAACCTTGCAGGACTATATTCCTGCCTTGATTATGAGTCGAAAATGTTCAAGCAATCATGACCTAAAATATCAATAGTTATGGAGATATGCGAAATCAAAGCTTTCATTTTTTTTCAATATTTCTGACTTATTTTTTGTAAAACGTTGGACTATCATTACATTTACTTATATTGAATATGAAAAATTCATTCCTTTTAATACAAGTAAAAAAAAATAACAAAAATCTTCGAATTTCAATCGGAATTTCTGCAGTATTTTTTATCATTTTATTTAACTTGTATTGAAAAGAATGAATTTTTCGCAATTTATATAAGTTACTATCTCAACGTTTTTGAAAAATAAGTCAGAAATATTGTCAACAGAGCCGCACCACATACCTATATTAGTTAGAGAGTCCATTGAAATATACAAACATCCTAATTTTAATAGAGACGACGGTTAAAAACTATAAGTATTTGGCGCCCTGTTTTTACGACTTTGGTTCCACGAAGAGTCGTCGCAGAAAAGCCCGAAGATGTAATTAGTACACATTGCACACTGGTCACCTCTATCGCAGAAGTGAACACTTCACAACAAAGTGCATATAATTTACAACCAAAATAATAAGTTCGGCCTACACCTCCGCCGTGATAGGACGCTCTCCTGATGAAGCTGAACAAGACTTCAGCGAAACTTCGAACTTTGCTTCTCTATAAAATGGTGGACCATCATCTAAAGTTCGTAAATTTTTTGTTATATTTTGAATCACATTTATTTTGAATATTACCTTAATTCTGTACCACAAATCAGATGGCTCTTCGGTTGTCAGCTCAATATCCACGTAGCAATAGAGGCCGTCTGGGCTTTCCATACACTCATCGTAGTCATCCAACATAAATAGTTTTGGCAATTTTTCATAATCTAAATTTTGAAAAATTGAATAAATCCATAAATAAAATATATCAATCAAAGCATCTAAGCCCTCATTTCAGTTGTATTAGTAGAATGGTTTCCAAAGTGAAATGCACTTATGTTGACAGAACACGAGTATATAATAAGAAAATTTTAAAGTACTATTATTAAAAAATTTGATAGATCCAAAAATTCTTATTTCTTAAATTATTATAGGTTAATCCTGTATTTCTTAAATTTTTGCATTTGTGTATTACAGTATTGAAAAAATTAACAAACTGATTAGTCATGAATTACAAATATGCTGCTGTAGTGAAAAAAAATGCATTCTAATCACAGAACAAAACTAATGAAAAGAATATACTTGTATTTTTTCTGATAGCTGATTTAATTTCAAGCCCAAAAATAATTTTGATTGAAATAATTAATATTTTCCTACCGTCATCTATCTTCCAATTTCTACACAGCACCAAATATCCCAAACCGACCACCAATAATGTGAGAGCTATTTCTACTGGCTTCATGACTATGTTTTAAAAGAATACAGTCTCGGCAATAAATCGAAACATGTCTACAAGCATTTAAGCATTCAGGCAAACTGACAAAGATTCAGCTGATTCAACAATGCAAACACTTCATTATTTGAATCAAATATTTTTAGACATCAACAAAATTTGAAGAGGTTACCAATCCATTTTTCAAGTGGAAATATAATAAATGTATAAAACTTGGTAAAAACGAAATATGCTAACAAGTTGCATTAGTAGTATACTTGAAAAGTAAGAAAAATAAAATGTAATCAGCAATTTTAATATCTCCAGATAAGCACTGAACGTGCTTCATTTCTTCACTCGTTTTTTTTATCTTAAAAATATACACATAATAAATGTGTACAATATCACTTAAATATAATTAGTATTGATTTGAGATCCCTTAACAAGTGTGTATGAGTAAACATATCAAAATATGTAACTGGAATGTGGAGTGAAATAGGTTCAAAAGTTTATCAAAACAAGAAACATTAATTTGCTTATTATCTATTAATATGACTCCTAATCACTTCCTCACACAATTATTCTAGATCAATACCAGTGACCATAAATATGATAAGAAAATATTAGATAATAACAAGCACTGGCGTGAGGTGTATACTAATATGTTTATTATTTCATAGGATAGATTTATAAACAGCTAAATTTATGAGTCTTTAAATGAATATATAATAAGGCATTAAACAAACTTTTTTTTGATGACACTTTCATCAGAAATTGATCTTTGGATATGTACATAATAACAAATACACATCATGAAGGATGAAAACATTCATAATTTTTTGTTGATACTTATAAATAAATAAAATTCATTTATTGACAGATGGAAATTTTATCTCATATGCGGATGTATAAAGCATAATTGTTGGGAATAAAAGCAAAGGCAGCAATATAAAAAAAAAATTAATTCAATCATCGAGTGTAACTAATTTATAATGTACTGAATTCGAGATTTCATGGGAAACATAACAATTTAAAGGAAATATGTATGTGACATAAAATCTAGAATTCAGTACATTATAAATCGGTGACAGCATCCAAGACATTTTATTAATTTTTTGGATAATGCTGCCTTTGCTTTTATACCCCACAATTTATATAAGTGTATAGAGCACAGTTTATATGGATATACAATAGAGCATAATTTATATACAGTAAAATTGTGATATAATGAAACCCGATATAGCCAAAAATGACATATATCGAAAAAAAATCGAAATTTATTCCCTAAAACCAATTTTTCAAAAAAAAATGCATTTATATAACGAAATCCCGTTAATATTTATAACAAAATCATTTTTGTCCCGTACGAATAAATTTATAACGAAATAAAAAAAAGTTAAAAGATGAAAATATTATTTCGCACATAAAAAGCAGCACCGCTGCATCTACCGCATGCGAACGGTTTCATGGCTTTTTCGGCAGGCGTCGAGGGAAACAAAATAGGAATTTTAATGGAAGGTAAAATTCTTTTATTTTGTGTTCCGTCTCGACGCCTGGAATCCATTACGAGAGATCTGTTTGTTATCACCTGGTGACCTAGTGGTTCGACGTTATATGTGACTGCCTATATTGGCGTAAAGAGAGGCGCTAATGAGCTCTGGGGGCATTGTTGCTTGGGCTTATCTACTATCTCTCTTTGGTAGAATTTTCGGAAGGTGATTTCACTCTGCCAGTTTCCCCTTGACAAGATCTCCTCTATCGGGTAGTTTTCCAGCCAATTCAACGAAGCCACAGCAGAACGAACACTTCCTGGCGTTGCTTCCACTCCAGCCTCTCTTAGGATTGACTTGATCCAACCACCTATCATTGTCCGTGAAGCTGGCTTTACTTCACCTGCTGTCGTCACAAATAGTTCTTTCATGTCCGGCTTTCGTCTCGGCTGTGAGAGTGAGACCAGCTTTCGGATCCAAAACAAGGGGTTGATGTTCCTTTCATCCGATGCGCTCAACCTCCATCCCGATTGTTTGTGTCTTGCCGTGTCAGTCTTCGCTCCACAGGCTGGCCATAGCGTGGTGGAGTCTCCTTTGTCGATCAATCGGTCCGGGGTGACTCTGAGAAGTGTCAGGTCTTGGACTCTTCGCCCAGATGCCATGATGAGTAGTATGGCCGTCCTCCTTGACACGTCATACCGGCTGTTCCTTGGCGGGTTTTCACGTAGCCACTCCCCCACTACTCGGGGGTTCCAGATCGGGAGTCTCTCAGTGCATCCACCAGGAACCGAGATGGCTTTAAGGACGTGCCTGACGAGGAAGTTCGAGCTAATCTTATCTGCATCAAGAGCTGGGCCACAGAAGGATACGATTGCCGATTTGTGGACCAATATTGTTCGAGGGGCTAGCCCTTCGTCGATGAACAGGTTGGCCAGATATCTTGCCACTGTTGCAGGGGGAGGGTTATGAGGTTGGACAGAATGCGTGGTACACCATCGCTGCCACCTATCCCAGGCCGGCTTGTAGGTGTTCAGCGTTGAGCCTCTCCAGCCAGATCTGAACAGCTGCTGTTCCTCCTGGCTCCAATCCGCTATAGCCTGTTCCCACCCACTGCTATTCTCCAAACTTCCAGTTGGAGGTCCGACACCCTCGGTGGGGGACACCCTGTCGACGTATCGATCAGGACGCTCTTCAGATCTCTTACGCTTATTGGCCCTCCCTTTGCTCGTTGTTTGAGATCGGCCCTCCAGAATGTCTTCTCCCATCTTGGCACAACTAGGAGAAGGGTGCCTCTTGCCAGGTTCAAGTGCGCCAGTACTCTTGGGACGAGATTCGGCGGCGGAAATACCCAGGCCAGCTCGTAATCCCAATGCTGACTGAATGCGTTGAGATAGGAGGCCGAGCAATCGGTTGAGTCTAGCGACACGTAGTTTGGCACCACATGGGCGGTGGCCGATGCGAAGAGGTCGATCTGAGGACATCCCCATATTCGGAATATTTCCTCTGTCGCTGGTTTCAGGAGGTGCCATTCCAGGAGTGGTGTCCCCCGAGAGAGTCGGTCCGCAATCCCGTTGTATCTCCCTGGAATGTACTGCGCTGTCAGAGATATTTCCTGCTGGTCGATAAACTCTAGGAGGTCTCGAGTTATCTTCAGAAGGCCCAATGATCTTGTCCCCCCCTCCTTGTTGATGTAAGTCACTACTGTCTTGTTGTCTGTCTGCAGTAGGGTCTTCGTTCCTCTTAGCAGGTAAGCGTGATCCCTGATCACTGCGTAAACAGCGAAGGCTTCTTTCTGGTTGGAATGCCACCGCATCTGCTCTGGGGTCCACTGGCCTGATATCGTCTTGTCGTCCACCTGGCCGCCCCAACCTGCGTCCGCTGCGTCTGTAGTCAGGAAGTGGGAGAAGGGGGCTTTGTGTATTGGGCAGGACTCCCCTACGGCCTCCAACCACCACTCTAGGTCTTGCAGAACCGCGGCAGGAAGCTCCACTTGTCTGGATGGCTCGTGCCTCTGCAGCTGGCGGCTGAATCTCTGCAGTCTTCGGCAATGCAAACGACCCCGAGGGGTGGCGAAGTTTGCGAAGTTGAGTCTCCCCAAGAGGCCTAGAACCTGCTTGGGGGAGCAACTGCCGGCCTCGATCGGGCGGCGCAGTACTTGGCGAAGGCCAGAGCACTTGCGGTCCGAGAGGGATTTCTGGTTGGCTTCGGTGTCCCAAGTTATGCCCAGAAACTCCAGCTTTTGGGTAGGTATAAGGACACACTTGTCGCGGTTGATGCACCAACCCAGATGCTGGAACAGATTGACCGTCTCTACTGCCTGGGTCGCTAGCAGGTCCCTTGACTGATTGGCCAGAAGGAAGTCGTCCAGGTAGACTACGGTCCTTATTCCTCTCTTCCGCAAGAGTCCCGCTAGCCAGTTTGACAGCGTTGCGAGCATTCTCGGGGCTGATGACAGGCCAAAGGGCAGGCAGGTCATCTGGAGAAGTTCCCTTGGTAGTATAGTCTCAGGAACTTTCGGTGCGATTCCGCTATTGGTAGGTGAAAGTATGCCTGGGTTAGGTCGATTTTCACCAACCAATCTTTGGGCTGGAGGAAGTCTGGGACCCGAAGGTGGTTGAACAGCTTGAAGGGTTTCGCCTCCACAAAGGCATTCAACGCCTTCAGGTTGAATATCGGCCTTAGGGAGTTGTCCGACTTCGGAGTTAGAAACAGATTTGAGATGAAGCTCGGAGAATGATCTGCTCTTTCCAGCACGCCTGACATCTTCAGGGCCTGAATGTGACTCGACATGTCTCGAGACTCCTTCGTGCTGAAGCTGCTCAACAGCTGCCTGGTGGGGAAGACTAACGGAGGTTTGGCCACAAAGGGGATTCTCGCGCCCTTGAGGATTCTCAGCACTATAGGTGGTGCCCCGAACTCCTTCCACGTGCTTTGGAACCTCCTCAAGCGTCCTCCCCAGAACTGGTTGTTCAGCCTCGCGTCATCTTCTACCTCTGCGGCTACGGTCACCAGCGGGTTTTCGGCCGTGGTCTGCCTTCCGGTTAGGTCTCCTGTTCGGGTTCCCTGAGCCTCGCTCCCTGTGCCTCGGCTCCGGCAGAAAGGGCTTACGGGACTGGAGGTATCCCTGGTTCGGAGCTCGACGAGAAGTTGACGGCTGGGGCTGAGATGTTGACGGTTGGGCCAGGTTTCGGGTTGCGGGCGAGACCATCACCTTCTCCTGGCCCCCGTTCTTTAGGATATACGCCGATAGCTCTTCCCTATTGAACAAGTATCCCGAGCTTGGAGGGATTTTGGCCGCACCTTCTCGCACGAAAGGGTCTTTGAAGCCCTCCAATATGGCCTTTCGCCGGTTCAGTATACACTCTGCCCGTCTGCCGCACACAATCTGCAGGATGTCGTCCGAAACCTTATTGTACGGAGCATCGCTGGTGAACATCGACTGAATCCGCTCGAAGAGATCCAATTCACCAGCAATTGCATCCCGTATCTCAGGGTCTCCCTCTGGGCGAGCAAGGCGTTTGAAAGCGCGGCGAGCGATCTTTTCAGCAAGCCAGTATGGGTCGGCGCGTTATCGATCCTTCTCAAGTCGTCGTTCACCGACAATTCCACAGATGTGGGAGTCGCCGCGTAGGTTCTCTGCGTTTCCGCATAGCGAACGCCTGACCACTCGTCGGAATCGAAGTGTTGCAACTTCGAGGTCTGTTCGATCCGCTTCGGGTTCGCTCTCGGTACTGGCGGCTCCTTCACGACCGTGCTGAGCTTGCCGAACTCCAGCGTATTCTTCGCCCTTCTGAGGCTCGGCGGCGGCTGAATAAAGGACGCATTCGCGTCCTCCACGCTGGGCTCGCTCGCGGCCACGTGTTCCGGCGTTGGCGGCGTTGTTGATGCAGGAGCCGCGCCGCCCGCTAACAAGGCCTCCGTCAGAGCAGTCACCTGTTTTAGCAGGTGGTCTACACGCGGGTCGTATGCTACGCGGCGTCTCTTTCGACTCGGTTCTTCGAAAGAAGATCCGTCATTCGAGGATACCGGCGAACGAGCTTGCTCGTCCGCCATCTTGTTAACAAATTTGACGTTTGACGAAATTCACGGGATTTACACTAAAATATCAACGTCCTGTCGCACTATGTTAAAAATTTGTATAGTCTAATGTTTGTTAACTAGGGATCAAAATTAAGGGGGTAGATTGCAATAGAAACACAAAAAAAATCACAACAAAAGTTGGCGTGTCTAGACGCGTGCAAATGGCGCGAAACAGCGACGTCATATGAAAGAAAAAACCGTTGCGCCGACGCAACCGGAAACAGGGATACCAGCGGGAGTAAATTGTCGCAAACAGGGAATCAGAGGGGGTAGGAACGCGTGAATAAGTGCCGAAACAGCAGGCTGTTCTCTCATAATGGATTCCAGGCGTCGAGACGGAACACAAAATATCGAATTAAATATTTATCTGGTAGAATATTATAAAACATTAAAATCTAAATAATATGCTAATTATTGTGATTTGAATATTACGAGATATAAATCTTATTTCGGTTTCTTTTCAAAATATATGCTTAGGAAAAAGTCGTGCTTCTTGTTCCAACTACACGCCCCTGTATACATGTACTAGATGCATTATTCTAATCTGCGAGCAAAACAAATGTATCGATTTTTTATTTTAAATTATAACACGCTGCAGAGCCCAATTACTGTAGCTAAAGACATCACAAATAACTCAGGCAAACATAGATTGTGACTCACCGGGAATTGAACCCTGAATCCTTGGTATAAGAAACCAATGCTGTATCCACTGGACTAGGAAGGGCACAGGTGACGATTCATGGTTTGCTTTGTGCTGAATTCAGTATTGTTCTTTATGAGTCGAATCTCCGAGTGAAATTTCACACATGGTCATGGGCCAATATTCAATGATCCTACGGGTTATTAAAGAGTTAAGGTTGTTATTACGGTCATTAGACATATTTAACTATAACTGGTTGCGGATATTTTATACGAACCTTATGTTTTTCCGAGAAATATGAAAAATGAATAAGAATTCAACGAAACGTCGAGAGAGAGTCCGCCCTCTGCATCCACGGGTAAAGGTCATCCTCCTAATGACGTTGAATAAGAATTCCAAGAAACGTCAATGATCGTTTCTCGGAAAAACATATGGTTCGTATAAAATATCCGCAACCAGTTACAGTTAAATGGTCCTACGGGCGATATTTAAGTTTTGATTCAGAGCTTCTGGACAGGTGATTATCCAAACGCACTTTTCATTTAGTGAATTGAATGAAAACAATTGAATAATTTAAAAACAGGTAGAAACATATTTCTCCCAACAACAGAAATTGAAATATTATCAAAAATTCTTTATTGAATAGGTATGTTAAACGAAAATGAAAAACAATGATACAATGCAGATAAAAAAATTATTAAATTTTGTTAGTAGGAAGGGATTGATTTCATTGAGAGTGGCCATATTTCATATTAAATTGAGTATTATGCTTTACTGTTACATTTATTTGCCACATTTTAAAGTGACATATTTAATTTTTATTTTATTTTAAATAGGACAATGTGTAGTGCTCTTACTTGCATTGTGTAGATCACTTAAACCAGCTCATACAGATTGTAAACCCTGGGGGCCATCATGTAAAAAGACTTCCACACATGCAATTTTCAAAAAGTGACATTTGAAATAAAAAATAAAGGTCACCACGACCTTTATGATATTAAGAATAAACAACAACAATAGATATCTATATTTATCCACAAGATCGAAAGAAATAAACAGCTAAAATGTGTTTTTGAGTCAATTTATTTTGTATATTAAAAATGGACAATATTATTGAAATAATCAGATAATAATATAAATAATTTATATTGTATTCATAAACTAGGATCAGTATTGCTAAAACCTACTTGGAATTTTAATTGAAAGATTATGTAACTGCTGAAAAAAATTATTTCAAAGGAATAGAATATTCACAAAAATAGTCCAAGTTTAATCAACTGGTCGTGTGAGCAACTTACTTCGGTAAAGGATATTCGGAATAAATAATAAAAGATCTGTTTCCTAGGTCAAATATATCGATGGTCCACCGAACCCTTACAGAATAAGAAAAGACAGATGGAGTCAAGTCTCAATAAGTCAAATCAATATTTCACTGTCTGAATTTTGAACTAAAACTAAAATAGACCCCAGTTTCCAACAACAATACATTACTTTTACATTTTATTAATCTAGTAAATGTAGTTGCACTTCTCACAATAGAACATTTGTGTAAATAATCAATTGTATATCAAATATTTATACGGAATTCCAATGTTTTCCCGATTCACTAATAAAAAGATATTTAAAAAACCAAATGTTAGTTAACCTAGTAAAAACCACTACCAGATTTAAGGTCTACCGGTTTCGAGACGTACCCGTATCTTCGTCAGGACCAACACTACACTAATATGTTCACAACCATACTATTGTTAAACTTTCACCAATATTTATCACATTCGTGTTAATCTTGTCAGAGACAAGCATGCACTGACTAGCCTACAGAACAATCAAAAAAATACTTACTAACAATAAAGACAAAAATAATATAATGGATAACTCAGGAATCTACCAATTAACATGTAGCTCGTGTCTATCACATTAAGTTGGAAGGACATCTCGTAATTTTAATACTAGAATCAAAGAACATGAGGTGCCTTAAAAACAACAATTTTTCCGAATTCGCAAACCATCTCATAGAAAATAATCATAAATTTGACTCAAAAGCAGGGGTGAAAATTTTAAATACCAATAATAAATGTTTAAAATTAAATAATTTAGAATTTTTTTACATAAGGGAAGCGGTGAATATTAAAGCACCTTTAATTAATAATCAAATAAACCATACAGCCCTTTGTTTAATTTAACTTTCACAAAAGATTTGGTAATACCCACTTTAGACCCCGCCCCCTCTCATTGTCTCCCGTTAGATTCCTGATTGTTCTGTAGGCTAGTTAGTGCATGCTTGTCTCTGACAAGATTAACACGCATGTGATAAATATAGATGAAAGTTTAACAATACTATGGTTGTGGTGTTGTAGTATTGTCAACACAGAAGTGTAGTGTCGGTCCTGATGAAGAGACGGGTATGTCTCGAAACCGGTAGACTATAAATCTGGTAGTGGTTTTTACTAAGTTAACTATTTTCTGTTTTATTCTGTTTTAATGTCTAACCACAAAGTTAATGCTTTAAATATAAAAGATATTTAAATGTTGTCAGAGATCACGGATCCATCACACCAATGACCCCTCCCACGTTAAATATTTCATTTTTATAACATTTTATAAAATAACAAATAAATCATTTTTATTTCACAGTAAAGATAATTTTTGTATTTAATACATATTTTAAATAGCAGAATTTTTGTTATGCAGGGTGTAACAGAGCTAGTCTACTCTTGCTTTAATTATGAGTCGAAAATGTTCAAGTGACCATCACCTAAAATCAACAGTTACGGAGATATGCAACATGAAAGTTAGATTTTTTTTTCAATATTTCTGACTTATTTTTTGTAAAAAGGTGAACTACTACAGTAATTTATATCAAATACGAAAAATTCATTCCCTTTAATACAAGACAAATAAAATGATAAAAATCTTCCAATTCCAATTGGAAAAAATTCTAACGGGAATTTCTGCAGAGTTTTTATCATTTTATTTAACTTGAATTGAATAGTAAATCAGAAATATTTTTAAAAAATGCAGTCTTTAATATTGCATAACTCCATAACTATTCATAATTAGGTCATGGTTGCTTGAACATTCTGTAAAGTATATTACTTTTACATAAAAATGTATCGAATACATGTGAAAAACTAGAACAACTAAAAATGATCTATTTGTTATTTAAGAAACTTTATATTAAAGGAGTGGAGTTAGAGCTTTACTAATTAAAAAAAGTTCATTTAAATTAAAAAAAATTTAAAAGTACAATTTAAAATTCATTATTTTTGACCCAGTAATTCAAATACTTTGATTACATTCCATTATACCTTGCTTGGGATTAAATAAATTGGCATTAACAGTACCAAAATAAAACTCATTTTTAAATTAAACATTGATGGCTTGATAACTAGGCAGTGGATATAAAATTTAAAACTTACAAGAAAAATATTAATTCCTTTGAAAAGGGCATCCTTAAATTATATACCATTTTATAATGGGGCATTAAGTATACTATGTATGAACAAATTCAATAATTGAAAAAATGTCTAAATAATGGAAAATATAATTTATCTACAGCTGGTTGCATATTACGTGTTTATCTCAGAACCATTCATAACACTGCTTTTCTTTCCTTACCCTTACCAAATCATAATATCTAGCATAGGCACTTAAACAATGTCAAACATTAAAACAATCTAGAAACAATTTATTTATACTTATTCACAAACAATGTACAAATACATCAATTATTTTATAAACTCAACTGACAAGAGTATGCACGAGGTTTTAAAATTAATGTTGTGATTCTCAATGACAACAGCGTCGTATCCCGTACCTGAAATCCTTTACAACCTCTGAACTTCAACATGATCTGCGTCACATTTCATTTCTGAGAGCGAGATACAAGGTTGTCGGGTCACATCAGAAAATAAATCTCTTACGCTATTTCCAGATGGGTCAAAGTTATGTACACGGACGGTTGCAATACAAATATGTAAGAAATAATGTTTAATTTTTACTTAAAATATAGATATTTTCACAGATTATTACATTATGACAATTGTAAGCAGGTAACTGACAATTGTGTATTTAATTAAAAACATAATTTACATATTATTCCAAAACTGAAAATGAGAAAAGTTTATATTATGTATTAGTTATAACACTCATGTCAAAAGAAATTATTAATCGGGCAATTTGTTATACGTAATAAATAAATTCAAATCCCCTGAAATATATATTTATTATATAATTACTGTATAATGTAACATGTTCAACCTTACAGTAATAACCAGTTTGATATTTAATAAGCAAGAATTTCATATAAAAAGGTACCAAGGTTATACAGATATGTAAGACTATAAATATTAATATTTTCAAAATGTCTTTTATCTTATTTGTACAATAAAGAATTCAGTATGTTTATCTGCGGATAACATTTTTGAAGAACAGGGGCAACGAAACAATTAGAATGAAAATTATTAAAATCAAATTCGATCAATCTGTATGTTAAATAAATTGTGAAACAAGATTAAACCTTTATGCTGAGATCGGATAATACGTTTTATTTTTGTAATTTAACTCGATGCGACGGATAGATGTGGGCACGTGAGTGAGGTGGAAGATCGGATATGCGTGGTGTGACTGCGGAAACACACAGGGAAACCGACCATTCCAGATTGGACGCTTTGTTAGGGAAGATGCAAGGTCAGGAGAGACTACGCTGCCATATAATATCGTTGTATAGTACTGAATAGACTTGTGAACTTGTGTTGATTCCGGCATTTTAATTATAAGACCGGAACCCAACAGCAGAAGAGAGGAAATGTTAGGAATAGCACAGCGGTCAATATATCTCAATCTTACTGAACATTCAATTGAAATTGTGTTTTTATTATTGATTCTATCCTATCTCTAGTACAAATTAATATAATAGGACCACGAAAATTCAAACTACATATTACCCATCGCTTCAATAAATATTTTTTTCAAAATATTAATTACAATTTTGATAATTGCGTGTCTTGTTGCATTTGTTCTTAATCCTCTTAGTACCCAAAAACCGAAATATTTGCAAAAAGTATTGTGAGAAATATCACAAAAATTTACATACCATATTCATAAAAAATATTTTAAGTGGGAAATATATACTAGAGTTTTAATTTATGGAACGATATTTTCTTTTATTTTTCTAGTATCATGTATTTCAAACCATAAAAGATAGTTAATTTCTGGAGAGTACGTTGAAAATAAGGTGGTAGGGTATGTAGTCAATTGTCAAACTCCGCCATGGCCGATCCCAAGCCCGGATGAGAAAGGAGTAGGGTCACCAGGTTAGGCTAGCCACCTGCCTGGGGTAAAACAAATGTGCGCTCATAGTCAAGAAAACTCAGCCTCGGAATCCTAGGAGGCGTAGTTTTCTGTAGCACAGATCTACTAAAAGAAAAAGAAGAAGTCAATTGTGAATAAAATATGGCAATAAACTTTTTTATTTTTTCTTCCTTGTAATAAGTTGAATACTCGTGTGAACTATTACGAAATACGTTTTATTCACCTTCAACGACATCAACGAGTTTGAGGTTTTATTCCGTCCAATTACATATAAATATTTCGGCTTTGACTTTGACAATACAGTAGACTCACGACTATCCGGGGCGGTAGGTAAAATAATGACCCGGATATAAAAACCCCGATAATCTCTGCAAAAAAAATCAGAAAATAATATTGAATCTGCAATAAATTTATTTTCGTTTTAGTATTTTAAACCATTCACTCAATATTTTCGGATTATGTTTAAACAAAGTTTAATTTTTCTTTAATATATCGATGGCTAACGGGCAAACAGGCATAACCGCCATTTGACAAACTTTACAGGAGATAGGTTCAAAGTTAAAAAAAACGGAAAATATCGTAAATTTTTTTAATTGCTTCCGAAATCTTTAAGATTTAGGAATATAGCTTTTAGTCATTTCAAGCAATAAAAAAAATTGACGATTTATTTAATCTTTTCTTAATATATAGAGAGGTTCAATATTAAGAAAAGATTAAATAAATCGTCAATTTTTTTTATTGCTTGAAATGACTAAAAGCTATATTCCTAAATCTTCAAGATTTCGGAAGCAATTAAAAAAATTTACGATATTTTCCGTTTTTTTTAACTTTGAACCTATCTCCTGTAAAATTTGTCAAATGGCGGTTATCCCTTTTGGCCCGTTAGCCATCGATATGCTTTGTTTGAAACGAAAATTCAAATTTTTTTCAACATTGTCCAAAAATATATAGTAAATTGGATGATTTAAGATAATAAAATGAAAAAAGAATTTTTGCAGATTCGGTTAATCTAATTTTGAAAATCCGTCTGACTATTCGTAACTCGCTGGAATTACAATAACAACGCTGATGTTGACTAGACACGTCACTCTTAAGGGTCGTTATTAATTATTATGTCCCGTGATATTTCACCGGTTTACGGCTAGTATAAAATAAATAATAAAATAGAAAAATAATCACAAACACTAAATTAAAAATCTCGAAAGTGAATTTTAAACCCCTGCTGCTGGGCGTCGCCTTTGACAGTCACCCATATGACGCGTCAAAATCTCCCGTTAATTTAAATTGTTTGAAAAAATACTGCGCTTTTGTCGCACATATACTTTAAAACAGAGCATTCACTTGTGGCGCGATAACACTTGACACTAAATTTACACGCGACTTTAAATTATTTAAGTGGCGTAAAAAATACACATAGTTATACAGCACGAAAATATAATACTGAGCACATAAAATAAAAGAGTAAACAACTAAATAGGTTCAAAATGCATTTGGGTGCATTAACGATAATTAGACTTTCATCAAATTCTGTCGAAATAAATATGCTATTATAGACGTACCACTATAACTTGGCGTGCGAAGGAGGGCGTCATTGTCGCGTAACAGAAGTTGCCAGGGTGTAAATTTATTACACAATACATAATGTACTGAGTGTCCGGTGACCAGTGTCAGAGCCTTCAATAGAAATTTGGTTAGGTGACAGCGCGCTCTGCGGCGGCCGCTCTATCTGTCAAACTGTCAAACAGTAATATCGGTCTATTATTTGCTTTTTCAGCTTCGCAAAACTTTAATACTTCATTGGCAATTGTTCTTGCACCATCCCGGACTGTTTTGGATGTTTTGGACATAATAATTCAGTGTATATTGGTAATTAAGATGTCACAGCTAGCGCTCAAAGATGAGAATGAACTGAATGACAGGGCGAGGGGATATCGCCGGGTGCGTGCGGGGCGGGTTTTAGTTCCAAACTCACCCGCACGCCAATTTATGTTAGGCAGTCAATAAGTATTGACAGGGATTTCCGATATGTCAACAATTTTGCAATTCTGCATATCTTCAGAGGTTTTATATTTTATATACGTAATACTATTAAGCTGATAGAAAATACTTTTTTTAATATAAAAAAACAGCATCTTTTATTGCCCCGGTTAATCCGCAGCCTGGTTAATGTGACCCCTGATAATCGCGAGTATACTATAATGAGGCAAAAGATAATTCACATAAGATTCTATCAAACTCTCAATTGGCTTCAATCTTTCAATGGAAGTTTCATTATATTTGACATAGTGTAACTATAATAATTTATGATGGTAATTTTGAAGAGTAGCACTCGGGTGGGAACATATGAAAAAATAAAAAAGACTTTTTAAAATGCTCAGAATTGTTCTTTGTTTTTACTTCATCCTTTCAACCCCAATTTTCAGTTTTTTTGAAATTATAATAAAAAAGGTTCAATTAAATTACTTTTACTATGATAGAAATGTAATGAAAACATTAATTTTGACACCTTAAATTGTACTATTGTAGTCAACAGTCGTCATTACAGTTTTTAAAAGAGCTGTATGGTTATTTTATGCGGAGAAATGCACGACTAATTCAAAAAAGTTTCTAACTCAAAAACCTTTACTTTTACTAATGTAAAATATTAAACAGTTGATATTATTTTCCACCATACCTCATCGAGTATAAACAATATACCTACATAGATTTAAGAAAAAAATTCACAAAAAAATTAACATTTAATACGTCGGTCTGTTAATTTGGTGACATATTTATTGTTAATTTGAGAAAATTAACAAACATTGCATGAACGTCTATCAGTTTCGATACTGAACTGTATCTTCGTCAGGACGGACGCACAATAACTTCCATAAATTAAATTTGTAGGAGTGTGTTAGGTGTGTTTGTAATTCTGGCAGACACTTTTAATTCATCGAATTAACAATTATTATTTATCGAGAACTCTGTAAATAGAGTAATGATATTAGACTTCTGTAACTAATTAGCTCTGAAGTAAATAAAATGTGATCACCAGCAAACGAACTTCAAATATGCTCTGTCATCGATCGGTACACAAAAAAACTAAGACCAATGTGCTTTGCATCGTAATATTATTAGATCAGTTTCTTAACTCTTACACTAGGGAAACCCTTTTCTGAAAGCACCCACCCACACAAAGCAAAATAAAATAATATTTTAAATAAATCATCTTTGAAATACGTTAAATGTAGTCTATATCTCCCTTGTAAGTATTGTTATACGGCCATTGTCACGCTTCTTGTTTATACTCGGTGCAAATGGTGATTGGATTTAAAAAATGGTTCCGAACTGCGGGCAAGCCATTAAATAAATATGACATTGTCTCAGCTATAATATGGCTCACAAGTCCTGAGTAACGAACATCACGTAATTAATTTATGATGGTCCAACATAAGAGATGAACAACTAAATTCAATGATTAAAAATACACCTTTTCTCCACAGTTCTCTACATAGGCACAGTCACACACTCAATTCTTTGCGTCACATCCAACCATAAAATAACTTTCATTCAGGTTATTTTCAAGTTACCAATTCTTTCGTCACACATGTTTCTTGTCATTTTTTATTTATTTTTATTTTATCAATAATGCTATATCACTCTTTCCCGCAACCTCTTACTATTGTACAAGATACAGAAACATTTCTTTTGTAAAAACTTACATACATAAAGTGATTGCACTGACGAATCTCTTAGCATAATCTCTTCCTTTCATACTAGTCATCAACCAAGACTGACCCTAATATGTCGCACCTCCAGAAAGCCTTACATACTTATCACCCTTGCAAAGAATATGTTTTATCCCACACAGTTATTCCTCAATAGTTTCTATAAAGTTCTTACACAAGTAAAACATTAAAAAATTACAACCCGCAAAACTATAAAATGTTTCAAAATTTTCTCGTTACAATTCTAACATTCTAATTTTACTTGGCGTATGAGAAGCTCATGATAATACATTCAAAATAGTTTTCAAATGCACTATTTAAAATTTGCCTTTACTGTAACACCTTACTTCTGTTTTGGGCTACAAAAAGTGCCATAGAAAATAAACAACAATTTAAATTATTCATACATTTCTTTGAAACTTTTCAGAACGTTATGAACTACTTGGTTCTAAAAAAATTCAGTCGCTTCGATGTTTTAAATTAAAATATTAGGTAATCTCTATATTTCGCGATGATTTTTTTGTTTACATACGTTAGCCGTATTTCCTCCAGAGTACAGAAGATATTAAACCTTTAACAACATATTACTTTCCTGTTTCTTTTACATTCTCACTCTTGCATGTAAACACTTATAACACAACCCTTCTTCAGAACTGTTATACGGTAAAACCTTGTTAATTTGAACCTGATAATTTGAAATTCGCCACGATTTGAAATTTTTCAAACCCCAAGTCCCAAAATGTTAATTTATTTGTAGATCAACCCCAATAATTTGAAAACTGGTAATTCGTAATTCGGAATAATTTTTAGCCCCCAGCGCCATAAATCAACACATTTTATTTCACATGAATAATTTTTTTTTGAAATTTGACAAAATTATCCAAGCGAGAAAAACAAATATGTCAATATCGGGTACTTTAGTAATAGAAATTTAATGATATTTATGTTAAGGCGGTACATTCACTACGAATGCATATTTCGGCGTTTTTAACGAAAAAGTGGGTTTTTATTATTCATTTATATCAGAATTTATATGATAGATTGCAATCTTTTTAGGGCGATAACTTAGATAGAACCTTTGTTCTTATATAAAAGTAATAAACTGAACATTATTTACAATAAATAAGAAAAATATAGGCATTAATCCACAGGCCGCGGCAAAAAAAAGTTTTTAATGTTCCCGGGAGGAGATTCGTTCGTTGAAAATTTGTATGTAAGCATAATGTTTTTTTTATACGCATAAAGTTTACTTAATTATCTAGAATCCATTCGTAGGATATTAAGAAATATTCAGTATTAACAAAAATTATAATGTTTCAAAGATGCGAGAAATTTTTACGATTTTGATGCTTTTAAAATATTGTTTATTCATATAAAAAGATGATTTTAAACAATATATTGTATCTGTATTCGCACTTTGAGTCTTCATTCACTATTAAAAAGCTACATTTGTTATTAAAAAAATGTTAATTATTATTTTAAAATAAAAATTCTAAAGTGTGAAATGTGTCAAGAAATAGCGCAGTTTTGAATCAGATGCCGCGTGCCGTGCGGAAGAGGCGGACGTTCCTCTGTAGTCCATACACTTTTTCATATAAAAATTACTTTAAACGTGTTTTTATGCCAAATTTGACATTAGTTCAAAATAATACCATGTTATATATTCGAAAGCAATCTATTTGTCGCAGATAATAAGGTTTTTTTAAACTAATTTAATATTATTTTGCTTTTCTACTGATTAACTCACATTGAACGCTCGTCAGAATGTCTGTCATATGCGAGCTTTGTGACCTTGTAGGCGGCGGTATATTCGCGAAGATGTCATTGTAATTTATAAAGTCAAGTAAGATATTAATTTACGACATAATTTTTAAAATATAGATAAATGGTTGTTAATTTTCTTTTTAATTCAATACATATTGTTGGAGTAGTTTTTGGTTTATTTTAGATAAAAAAATATTTGAATTGAATTAAATTCACAGGTGTTTTGATATTTCAGTTGGAAGTCAAAATAATATCTAAATCTGCTTATGCGACACAAGTTTTAAATTAAAAAATATATATGAAAATATATATTTTTTACATAAAAAATATATATAAAAAAAATATAAAAAGACATAAGAAAAATTGTCGTTTACTATTTTTTTACAATACAAAAATTATTGGAGAAATATAAATACGCTTTTGTAAATTCTAGACTTAAAACATTTAAAATTCTAATAATAGTACGCGAACATGACTTGCGTTCCCACATATTTTATACGTCGGTACTCCGTATGGTTGTCTCGTTTCCTCGCAACCTTTCTGTCTTTCAATGATATGTAAATATACGCTAGTGCAAAGTTTATCTGATATGACATTTGTTCATGTCTCGATCTCGTATTGAAGTAGCATGATCTATCAATGCATATCGCCTCTTTTGACAGCTTGAAAATTGTGTGAACCGCCTTAACATAATAAATTGGAACCATTTTCAAATGGTTTCTTGAAAAATGCAAAAATACAGACGTTTTTCACAAAATGAATGGCTTTTTCGCGAGTTTCACGATTTATGGTGAATTTCGCAATCGCATCACGATTTTTTTTTACCTTGAGTTATGAAGTAACAGGGTTCCGCATAATTTGCAATGTTTTTTTGGGTCTCCTGAATTTCGAATTAACGAGGTTCTACTGTACATCCTTATACCGTTCCCACTCGCCTCATATGCACAACGGTCTGACTATCCTTATCATCAGTGTAGTAAGTAAATCATTCTTCATAATACTTGATACATCAACTTTGATTTAATCACACATAGCCTGTTTGAATACTTAACAAACCAATAATAATTTGCCGAGACTCAAAATTTGTGAATGTAATATATTAAACAAAACTTAGGGCCGGTTGTTTCAAGTTGGATTAAAGTAAGTGTTTGTTTAAAGCGTAGATATTTACGAAAACGGATCGTCTGATTGGTGGAGAACGCAATTTTTTTTTACTTTATATATTTTGTAGTACACACACAATATGACTTATTTATTAACCGGTCGTATGCCGGCTGTATGTAATGCGGAATGCACCCCGTATGCCGCGCAATTTCGCGCACAATTGATGTTTTTTAGACACTTTTTTGTGATGGTTATAATTAAGTAAAAATCAATAATAATCGCTAAGAAGTTGCAGTTTCTGGTTTCTCAATATACATACTTCAATAATTACTTATATTTCAATAATTACTCATACTATAATTACTTATTCATTAATTATGAAAATAAGTAACGAAATTTACTGTCAGAAATGTACGCACATGTTTATCGAATAAAATCATGGAAGCAATAACACTAAAGATATTGTTTTTCAATATTTTCATTCTAAATATATCAATGAATATAAAAAAACTTAATTTTAATACTTTTACATTTCAAAACAACACTTTTTTAACAGAAAAATAACACAATTAATGCGCGGCTCGAAGACGACATTTGGAATGATTTTTTGTCCGGTTTACGCGGCAAATGAGGTTACTTGACAAATAGAACTCGTTCATTCATTCAAAAACTTGAGATACAACCAATAATAAGCTTTAAAAACCTATAAACGCAGGTAAAATAGGCCGAATTTGCATACGTGTCTAAGGAGCACAGATCTGCGCTCCGGCACATAGAGGGTACAAAAGTTGTCACGCAAATCTATGCTCCGGCATAGGACCGGTTAATATTATAGTTTCGAAAGGAGCAGTCCCTCTCATCATCAGGTATAGTTAATAGTTATTAACTGATGATAAAACTAAATAAATAACTCATATTGAGTGTGTATTACAAATTTAAATAAAAATTCTATTTTAAATTAAAATGTTGCATCACAAAGTAATTGCCAAATCATTAAGTAATTATGAAATATCTTATTTGGTCTAACGTGGACACTTATTTAAAACTGAAACTGCTGATAAAGTTGACGTTCAAGAAGGGAATACATAGTTTTTGTAAAACTCCTATAAATATTAAATCTTTTACAAATTTTCAGTTTGGAAAGATTCCTAAAAATACATAGACAGTTGCTACACTTAATTTTTGTTAAACATAAATATTTAATGAGTAGTTAATGTGATAACAAATTAATTTTTTCATAAAATATTATAAACTGCAGATTCACATGAAATTAATACAATTATCAAATATTCAATAAAACCATTTAGGAAATAAGGGTAGAAATAATCAATTTACTCAATAGTACATTAAAGTACAAAGATATTTAACAATACCTCATGTTTTTAAAGTCATTTGCACCTCCCTTCATGTGAATTTTTATACCTTAAAAATACAAATAAAATTGCAAATTACACAGCACTTAAAACTACATTCCATTTTAACAATTAAATAAATACATATGTACAGCTTTAGAATATTTATCACACCTAACTATATTGTTTATAGATTTCATTCTAAGTAGCAACAGCTGTTAATCAATAACATATCTCGCTGAAATTAACAAAAAATATTTTAATTTTATCAAGATGTGTTATTGGTAGATTCGTCTCGATAATAAAATGTGTTATTGGTAGATTCGTCTCGATAATAAAATTAAAGAGTCAACATAAAGCGTAGTCACCAAAGTTAATAATGCCAACCACATGATGAGTGCACAAATTCAGGGTCTTTCATTTAACAAAAGTAGATGCTTTTAATAAAGCCAATGCAAACATTTTTTAGATAGGCCTGTTCAAATGAACAACTAAATATTTATGCTTTATTCACCGAAAGTACCTATTGTTGAGTATTTTAAAAATAATCTTAACGGATGAAAAATCCCTTGCTTATAATGTTGTACGTATTTGTGAGTATGAATGCTGAGTTATGTTAAATACAGTGCAAAGAAAATTAAATGCAAAGTGAGCACATAATTTTGCTTTATCAATTTTGAGAAAACTAACAAACTTGTAAAAACCACACTGATTTTTTTTAATGATACTGTACTGTATCTTCGTCAAAATATTCATATAATTTTGCATTCATTTATTCATAGTAACAGAAAATAAAATAATCAGAATTGTAGGCCTATCACAGAACCGAAGTTGCAACACCCATCATGGTATTTGAGGAGGGGATGATCTGGACTTATTAAGGGTTGTATTGGTCATTTACAACTACCCCGGATAATGGAGAGCCTACTGCAAATGACGACAAATAATGTTCAATACACTAGCGATATATCAGTACACTGTTGATATCTAGAGTGATGGAAATAATTTCTAATACATTAAGTAACTTTTCTCTTCATTGAAACATTTTGCATGTGTTAAATTAAATTAATAATAAGAAATGTGATTTTGTGAACATAAAATAAATCTCTCCAAAGGTAGAGAGTAAGAGTGGAATTATGAACAATGTGATGTGATGAACACAAAATTGATTGTTGTTGTTGTCTTTTGGACATACATATATTTCTTTATTGCTTTAGTGAGAATTATTTACATATTATTAATGAAATACTAAGAGAATAAAATGTTTTTTGTCCACTTTAACATGTGGCGTATATTATTTTTATTAAATGATAACTTTCAGACTTGCTTACAGCTATGAAATAGTTAATCATCTCAATACGGAATTTATACTTTTAATATGGCAAAACTACAATTTCTAGTCAAAAAATATATATATTCGCTAACTTGAACTTTTGCAAATAAAATTAAAGACATACATATTTTAAATTGCTTTAATTTGAATGTCCTAAACTAAATCAGATTGGTATTTAAGTACGATGCATCTGATTTGAAATAATGATTAAAAAGAAAAAATTCAATTTCTCACCCATTACACAAAAGTGTATGTATTTAGCCGCCTTATTGGAAACTACGCTACAAACTGCATAGAACGCAATAACCGATAAATGTGAAGAAGAAATGTTGATTGGTGTGATGGTTGAGAATCTAGCATAGTATTTAATTGATATTTACAAAATATTTGTATTGCATTATGGCAAGGTAAGCCTGAAAATAAGAGTGGTAATATTACATAATTAACAAAAGCTATAGAAAACTGGGAACAGATTTTATTCGCATAATTTATAAAATATATTTTTAAATTTCATTCATCGGTGCGTTGAATCATAAAAATTGAAACCTTAAAAGCTTAAAAGATTAATAGAAAATTTGAATAGTCGATACGTAATAACAATGGGTAGTTAAAAGCACGCCAGTGCGAATTATGAAAAATATAGAATATTACATACTTATTTACAAAAAGATAATCATATTCATTTCGATACAATATAGAAAAACAGATAATAAATATTCACATATTTTGTTTAAACAGGGTACTGCCAATATAAATCGACAACTCTCTAACTTTTGGGAAAATAAACAAACTTTTACTTCGTTAAATGAAGATTGAATACAGAAATTGAATTGATGATTTCTCAATTTGACGTGCAACTCAAAAAAATTATGAAACTTGAAGAAAAGTTTCATAATTTTTTTGAGAATTTTTTTTTTTTTTGAAAAACATAAAATACAAATTTATTTATTATTTATTCTGAACATCAACCAAAATGAGAAGCAATAATTTCTGTCATAACAATTAATTGAGCCTGTTCGTTAAGAATACATACTTATTCATATTTATACATTTGATGATCCTGCCCAAAGGACTTCAATACGAAACGTAATTTAACACAGAGAACGGGGGGGGGGGGTTTCTTGAGAATTAAGTCTAAAAATATCACAAATAGGGCTGTGTGTTTACGCCCCAAAGTAGAGAATATTAACAGCACACGGCCTGTTTAAAGAGACTTGACAGACTACCCGACGTGTATATAATACAACAGTATGTTACAGTTAGAAGATAGATCAGTCGACGCCGGCGAAACCCTGCGAACCCTCGATGGCCTTCACCAGCTTGTCTCGGAGTTGTTGGTAGCTCTCGTACGGAGGAAGATCAAGACGATTGAAACTGAAAAAATGTAAACAACTATTTAAAAATTCTCCTAACAAAAATATTCTTATATATGTATATGTTCCAGTGAATCTGTATTTCTAGTGAGTCTATATTTTCACCAGCATTTTAGTGAAAATATATTCAAGGCCATTCTTATCACATCCAAGCAGATTTTCACCACTAGAAATTAATATAAACTAGTGAAAAATATTTTATCTGATATCTTAGTGGGGAAATTATATTGGTTTCCGAACTGTCATTAAAATTAAATTTGGCAGATCATATCACAGATCACATATGTCTATTTCTGGATTGAGGTTGATTTCTTAGAATAACAATTTAAGATTTAAGTTATTGTGTGAAAAAGGTTCTTACTGCACCATTCATTTCTTCTGTGCATAGCAACATTATATACCAGATATTATTTGAGAAATGCATGCATTCGTGGACAAAATATATTTTCACCGATACAGCGCAGTGAATCTATAAATTCATTGACAACATGTTTTCACTGCCTGACCGGGTAAAATATATATCTACTAGTAAAAAAATGGACTGACTAGAAATACATATTCACTGTGACATATATACTAGCGAAGGGAAAAACTACATTTCAAAATGAAGACTACAACATAACACATTCACCAGTTTGAAGACTACGAAGTGTACACTACAATTGTATTAAAAACTACATGAAGTGAACTAATTGTAGTAATAATGAAGTGAACTACTGCAGTACTACAAAATTGTAATCACCTACAAGAAGTGCTTCTTGAAAAGTGTGCTACTATAAAATTTTCAAAACCATGGGGGAGGGGGTTGTTTCAGTGTCTGGAGATTTCTTCATTCAGTCCCAAAATTTTTCAAACTGTGGGAGGGGGGTGTTTCGATTTCCAAAAATTTCTTCATTTATCTACATCGACTTCCCAAAAATTTCACTTGAAAAATGTACTATTTGAAGTATGTACTCGTACCTTCAATAACTTTGAAGTGTGTATGTGCTTTTTGTTTGTAGTGTGCACTACACTTCAAAAGGTGTGAAGTGTACACTTCAATGTAATTTAGTACTACAGTAGTAGTTAGTACAGAGCGGACCCACCACTAGTATATACAGAGGGTCTCATAGCTAGAAGCAAAAATTTTACAGGTGGATTCCTGCCTCGACAATGAGTCGAAATTGTTCAAGCAACCATGGCCTAATATCAATAGTTATGAAGATATGCAATATCAAAGTATACATTTTTTTTAAATATATCTGATATAATTTTTGCAAAGACTTGAACTATTATTATAGTAACTTATATTGATTACGAAAAATTCATTCACTTTAATACAACATCTTCTGTGTATAGTTTTCTGGGAAATTCTGCCGTGTATATGTGACCCCTCTGGCCAACGTTTTGGATCCCATTGCAGGGTCCATCATCAGGGCTGATGTGATGGGTGTGTGTTGAAGTGTAAGTTAGTCTAAGTGTGCCATGTATATGTGACCTCTCTGGCCAACGTTTCGGATCCCATTGCAGGGTCCATCATCTGTGTTGAAGTGTAAGTTAGTCTAAGTGTAAGTTAAGTAATTTTTTTCTTGGTTGCAAGTGCAAATAGCTGCAAGTCGAATGGTCACAACTCAAACCTTCGTAACTTAATTTATTCATTCATTTACGCCTAAATAGGCTTTTACATATGTAGGTATATAACAGTTATTTGCAAAAATAATATAAACAGAGAGAAAAACAAAAAAAAGAAAGTGTATATAATTTACATTATGGCGGAATGAAGCGCTCTCAGTATCGCGCCCCTATACTGTGACAGGCCAGAACCAAACACGTCCGCTATGTTTGTACCTAACCTGTGTATTCTAGGTTTTTTAACTTAAGTCTTGTTATAGATGCCTATAAATCATATATTTATTTTATAACCTGTACATAATGTAAACGGTCTCCATGCCTAAACACGAGTAAGCCTTTGGTAACACATTACAAAAAATTTTGGAATTGCAGAAAATTTCTAAAATTAAGTTTTATTTATAAATTAATCAAATCAAAATGAGTAAGTACCAAGTGTGTGCCCTGGGATAGTTATCCGGTGTGCCCCACTTCTCCACGGTGAAGAGCTGCGGCCCGTTAGAGCCGTACAGCTCTTTGAAGCCGTTCATGGGGACCCTGGATGTTCCAGTCACAAACTGCAGCAAGCGAGATCTCATCTCGTTGGAAAATGATAGCACCACCTGGATAATTTAAGGATTACATTATATTCCGTCACTATTTTCATCTTCATCGCACGCAAAGTTGTATTTATTTTCTCCAAGAAATGTGAGATGTTCTTACCCTCCAAAACCACTGTACAACCAGATGGTTAGCGTGATAGTCTCCCTTGTACAGGCTGTTGGCCTTCCAGTCACGCACATCTATGTTCTGGATTCCACACAGCAGCAGCTCGAGCTCGTGCTCGTCAAAGATCTTCAGCAGGGGGAGGGGCACCAGCCCGCCCAGCCCCTCGAGGAACGCGGACATCTGCTCCTGCACTCGGCTCACAAACCTCCACTGTATCACTAGTCTGAGGGCCAAATTATTTCATTTATACATGTTATAACATTATCCATCACAAGTTCTTGCCATCATGATTCATGCAAACACGCAACACATAGTCCTGTTGGAAAGTTTAAGACCAAATGCCTATATGAAGTTTATGTGTCTATTAAACGAATGTAACCAAAATAAAATTATCGTATTAGGTGCAGTATTGATTACGGTTACTAATTACAGTAAAACCCCGTTGATTCGAACCCCAATAATTGCAAATTTTTAAAACCCACAAGCCCCAAAATGTTAATTTCATAGTAGATTAACCTCAGTCATTCGAAAACCACGGTAATTTGTTATACAAAATAATTTTTAGCCCCTTGCGCTATAAATCAATATATTTTATGTAAAAAAATTAGAATTTTATTTACCAATAATGCGTGCGGATTTTTGATTACGCGCACTCGTGTGGAGTGTCCTTTATGTATTTTGTGGAACCCATTTTATTTATACCTATATATTATGTTGCGATCCCTAAAATTGGGGAATCCTTTGCAAGCTTTCATAAGTTGGCTGCGTAGATATGCACGGATGGTTTTAGTTTGTGCTAATTTCTCGTACTTTACGCATTTAAAATGGTTTTTCACTTTTGAAATTCTTAAATTTAAATTCTTAATCTTAAATTTAAATTCTTAAACTTAAAAAAACTCAAACTGTCCGCGCATATCAAGGTAGCCAACTTAACACAAGATTCCACAATTTTCGATCACGAATCGGGATTGTGACATAATATGTATAAATAAAGAACATTCCATAAGGTATTGCGAAACACATAAAACACACCGTACATCGTCATGATCGTAGAATAATGACCGATGTGCTAAAAATACCATATTGACTTTTTTTGGATCGTTAAAAAGTGAAAAACAGAAGCCATCTAATGGTATATAAAAATGTATTTTTTCTCATTAATTTAACCTGACTTCGTATAACGACGGTTCTGATTTGCGATCGTAGAACAATGCAGCATGTGTAAAAACGTCGTTGTACTGCCCTGACTATATTTGAGGTTTGAAAGGTATCAACTTTAAATAACTAACCAAAGTTTCAAAGGAAAATCTTTTGTAGTTATCGAGCTATGACATAAAGTGTATTTATGTAAATAAAACTTCAAACTGCTCTCCTGCAAACTTGATGAAAATCACACGCGTCGTTATTCTACGATTATGACGACATGGGTGCGCTCGATCAAAAAGCCGTGCGCATTATTAGTTTTTGAACGTGACTTCTAAAAAAATTTGGAACATACGACTTAAAATGTTTTGATTTATGGCACAAAGGCATAAGGGCGAGGGCCCAAAAATGATTAAAAATAATGAATTACCAGGGTTTTCAAAATATCCGAATTAATTTACAATGAAATTATCATTTTGGGACTTGCGTATTTAAATAATTTCAAATTATGACGAATTTCAAATTATCGGGGTTCGATTAAGTGTATAAAGAAAAAAATTACCTAATATATTCATCCTTATTTGAATTGTCAACTGCAATATTGGCACCATTGGGTTTCAGCTCTCTCTGATTTGTCTTTCCAAATTGGTCCTCGTCTACGCAGAAGGTCACGTCCAGTTCTGACGGATCATTCTCCTGAAAGGTTCACCACACATGTAACATATCTAGACTAAACTTTTGCGCAAGCATTTTATTATTTTAAATGATAAATAAAAAGGGCACATTAAGTATGATGTAATAAAATGACGTTCACCTTTATCCACATGAGTGAATTGTAATATTCCCAGTCCACGGATTCCATATCTTTTAAATCTATTGATTTACCCAACATCATTTTATAAAAAGGCCTAATGAAGAAAGCTGCAACAAAATGAAATAAAATGCATAAATTAAATGTACACAGGTGCAAATTTGTCAATGTTACCATTAAGGCCTACAGTGAATGGTAACCACTCGCTTATCCAGGATCATTCTAAGAGCAAAAGCTTCCATATCGGTCCTATTCAATCGTCTCCAGGTTGACATTTTTTTCAACTATCATGCAAGACAGCGCTGCCCCGTGCAAGTCGTTGGTATAAACCGTTGCGAGGCGGCGCAGCCGCAAGAACAAAACCATTTACTGTCCCCATCGTTGGAAGATATCTTTATTTTTTAAAAAAAGATGCATTAAGGCCTACAACAACACTAGAGAAATTTCACTTTTTTTTTAATAGAATCTTTACTTTGGTCTAGAAAATACGGCTGTGAAAAAAATTTACGGGTCGACACTGACCGTCCAGCAATTTCCCATGGTAGACCGCCATGCCGGCCACGCGTCCAATGAACTTGAAGTAGTTGAGATGTTCCTCGTTGCACACCCCACTAGCTGGGTTGATTTGCAGCGTGTAGTTGTCCATGGCAGAGTACTCAAACAGGCCGTAATAAGGATTGAACATCTCCTTCGAGAGCAAGAAAAACCATTCACGGGCCAGCCCCCCATAATCTAGAGCAAGAAAATAAAACTTTACATAACCATACATGTAATAGAAAACATTTCTCCAATAATGATGGCAGCAATGATACATCATGTTAACCGGTCATATGCCGGAGCGAACATCTCCGCGACTATTTTTGTACCCCCTGTGTACCGGAGCTGAGATATGCGCTCACTAGACATGTATACGAATTTGACCTATTTTACCTGTGTCTACGGATTTTTAAAGCTTATTATTTTTGTATCTCAAGTTTTTGAATGAATAAACGAGTTCTATACGTCAAGTAATCTCATTGGCTGCGTAAACCAGACAAAAAATCATTCCAAATGTCGTCTTCGAACTGCGCAGTGATTGTGTTATTTGTGTGTTAAAAAAGTTTTTTTTTTTAAATAAGAAAGTGCTACATATTAAGTATGTTTATATTCTTTGATATGCATATTTAGAAAGAAAATATTGAAATAAAATATCTAGTATATATTGTGATATATATCATGATATATATCGTGATATATATCCTCGAACCCTGGCTAAAATATTGATTTATTTATTGTTTTCGAATTTAGTTTGTAGAAATCCATGTTTATTTTTTTACATTCATTGAGCTACAATATCGTAAAATAGTTTTATGATCTAAAAAAATATAACAGGTTAAATGTGTTTTATTACCATATTGCTACTTGAAGTCAAAAAAAAAACAATATTAAAAAAAGACTCGGCACGATGCTATGATAGTAAGGTCAATGAACAAGTGACACTATTCCAAGGTGCAAACTAAATAAAGAATCTTGTTTACTCAAAGATTTCACAATGCAAATAATCAATTTCACACTGAAGTCACCTGCTAGTATGAAAGAATTCATAATTTGAGATATTCTGAGGCCTCTTTGTCACGACTAATAGTTTTTTCATAAAAAAATTTCAAGAATCAAAGATCAAGATGCGAAATTACAATTTGAAAAAAATGTGAATATTATTTGCGCATACAATTTTTGCAAAGTGAAGGACTCAGCGATGAGAACTTTTCTCTGCAACCTAAATTCAGTCACCCTCAATCCATTTTCAAAGTAGGTAAATTCTTTTATATATGATTAATAACATAATAATGAATAGTGACCCTTGTGTGTAACGTGGGCCCCACTCCTATTGACATATCACACTCGAGCGCCCGGACTTCATCAGTGGCTAGTCATCGTTAGTGTTGTTGTTGTAATTCCAGCCAGTTACGATCAGACATAAGTTAGAATAGTTGATTTTAGATATTTCGACATTTGAACGTCTTTAAAAAATTATTTTTTACTTATAAATTTCCCGAACAGGTCATTTACTGTCATTGCTTGATTTTTATGTATTGTGGGTTGTTTTGGTTATCTGCATAAATAGTTCCAAAATTTGAAACATGTTCATGCTGATCTTCGCAACCTATATCAACCAAGAGCTTGGCATTAGATTGTTATTGCAAACTAATATAAAAAATTCCAGACCTAACTTAAAAACAACTGAGTGCGAGTGTGAAATATTACTTCAAATTAACAAAAGAACAAAATAAATACTGTCACCAGAGTCTAAAAACAATTGTAAATACGAATTATCGAAGTCTCTCGAACAGTCCACATGATTCTAGAATCGACTATACTATTCTCAAAGAAACCATAAATCACTAGAAATATGAAGAAACATATGTTCGCGAAACCAACATTAAGCATAAAAGCGATAAGGAAATGGCAATTTGACGTGCATCCATCGAAATTAGCGAATTTGTGCGAATTGACCAAAGACGAAAAACAAGCGATGCGGCGCTTGTGGATACTTAGTAGAATTATGAGCGGAACGACCTGGCAATAGACAAAAGTGCAGCGAAGACTTCAGTTATAATAAGTTACGAAATTTAATGTGAATTAAAGAATAATAATGCTCAAATTCGTGTCTGGTGAATTATTTCAATTAATAAAATTTTAACACATTTTCAGTGATTCATTTGCCTCCCACAGCCACGATCCACAGCCCGTGACAACACATACAATGATTTATATAATATAATGAAATCAGTTGATCCTTACCTAATCCGACTTCAGATTCAAATTCAACCCAGAGTTTAGTTTTGAGCAGATCAAGCCGACCCACGCAGCTAATAATTCGATACGAGTCTTCTAATATTGATCCTCTTCTCACTTTGATTTCAAATTTATTTGGTACATTACTCTGGAAAAGATAATACTACACATGAAATACAAATAGTTTTTAACCAAGTGTCTGCCCAAAGATGTATATACATATATCCAAAAAAAATGTATTCTCTGAGCATGTAATAGTGATAGCCAAACTGTTATTAAATATGGTACTGTTATTTGAGATTTGTATCTGGTATTGATGATTGATAACTGAGATATAAGTGTTGTTTAGTATAGGCTCCACAAAATAGTAAACAACAAACTGGACTCGCCCTCAATACTCTCGCAAATAGATATTAATATACCTGTCCGGTCTCTGAGATCCCAAACACTATTCCACACAAAGGTTTACAACACCAACGTAGGTTATTTCTCTCCTCTACCTAGAATGCTAAACCAGTACAATGAGGTAACCCCAACATCGACATATTTCACATGACATAACCTTTAAGAGAGAAATTATATCACTCCTGACCGAAAACAGTTTGAGCGCGTAAGACAGACTCTTCGGAAATCAACCTAAACAAAAATTTTATTGCCACAAAGTACACGGGTACACATTTTCTAAATTATCACAGTTCACATGATCAATAAAAACGCATTGTGGTCACTAGGTAGCCGCTATAGCGAGTAAAGGAGTCGTGATGGGAGAGTAGGTCGTAATGTAGAGGTGCCCCTATAGCGAGGTGCCATTATACTAGGTATGTCTGTATCGGGCAAGCTACTTTGTCTAGTAGGCCAACGAGCTAAAGGCGAGCGGGGATTGAAGTGTGGTGGGAGAGTGCGCGCGTCTCTCTACCTGATAACCACCTCTATTTAGTGCTGTACATGCCTACACAGTACATTTCTAGCGGACGTAGTGATTCATACCACTCTCTACAAGTCACTCACCACGCACATCTAGTTAACACGCACATCCCTTACGCTCGCCTTAAGTTTGTTGGCCGACTATAGTTAGGTAAGAGCTCTGACAGCATTTCACATATTTATAACTAACTATTCCCAGCACAGGTAGGCAGAGAGGATAGAATGCCACATTCTTCTGTCTTGGCACAACACTTTTGCCTCGTCCACTTTCTCACTTCGGTTGTCGAAGTTTTTAACAGGGCCACCCTCAGGTTTATCCGATCATGCTGGGTCTTTCCCCAGACACCCTCTCTTCTCTACGCCTTCGACCCTCACCTCTTTTTCTTTATCATCCTCTCATCGCCTGTACGGTCCACGAGACCAAACCACCTCAGCGATCCCTTCTTTAATATATCTGCTACGCTACAGCCGGTGTTACGTTCGCTCCTAATATGTTATGCTATATGCTATATACCGCATGCAGTCTACTGTCATTTTTGGGCCTATTCCATACTTCACTTTCTTACATTGACACATGAAGCAAGACTAATAGGCTATAATACAATTACATTCTGTGCTATTCTGAAAATAGCAATATTGGGATGTCAGATCTTTATCGAGACGTAGGTATACATCGGTATTCGGTGTTCGTCATACTTAAATAGTAATTTTATATTTTCAGAATAACGCAGATTATTTCCCGCATTACCCTTCTTTCGATATCTTCAGCATTTGTTTATGAACCATTTTAATATTGTTTTTATCACTACAATTCCAACACTTTTCAATTGGAGTAGCATTTGAAAAGCAAAAGAAACAATGTATGTGTGTGAATGAATATTCTATAAAGGAAGTGTGATAGTGTAAACTCACAGGTTTGCGTAATTGGTTCTTAAGATATTCATATTTTCTCTTGTAATCTCTGGAATAAGGAACTGCCGGTCCCGCTATCTGTGGATTGGACATTCGGGGATCCTCCCACTGAGTCGTGCGGGTATCTGAAATTAACAAATTAAAAGTGACTTGCAATAAACAATTAAAATTATCTTTTAGTATTTTGTGTTGCTGATGTTTTGCAGGGGGCAACTTTAGTTACAATTTGAAATATTTAACAACAGATGTTAGGTTTGTGTTGTTTGTGTCACAAATTGATGCTAGCAGACAATGGTCGTTTGTACAGCACATGTACCTGCTTATTTCAACATTTAAAAAATTATAAAATTTTAATATTTTTTTTAATTTGACTTGTATTGAAGCGAGTGAATTTTTATATTCTATATAAGTTACTTTCATGGTAGTCCAATATTTTACTGAAGTCAAGTCAGAAATATTGAAAAGTAACTTTGAAGACACTTATCCCCATAACTATTGATATTAGGACATTGTTTTTTGAACATTTTTGACTCATAATTTAAGCAAAAATCTACCAGAAAAGTATTGTGGACTAGCTGCGTTACGCCTGTATATATAAACAAATTTAGTCTCACTGTGGTCAATAAAGAATATTCGGCCATCAGAGTGCAGTCTCTCCTCCCAGCCCTCGGGAAGGGGGCCGAGCTGGTCTTCCGCGTTGACCGAGGAGCTTCGCCGAGAGCCCCCGCGCGCCCCCTCGCTTCCATCCCCGCCGCTGGGCATCGGGGATGCTCGACCTAGAAGGCATTTATATTTAATAATTGTAAATTAAAATATATCCGAGGGAAACGGAAGCATTTGGGTTAAATCGACAGAGGAACAATTTCTTTGACACAATTATTTTAATTTACACTAAATCAAGCTACTTGATGAGAGGGACTGCTCCTTTCAAGACCATAGTAGTGGCAAAATGCTTCAACGTGTATGTATTGTGTAGAAAGTTTGGTTATTATGATATACATCAAGATATATATATCGATATTTATGGCTTGATTTTTATTTGATATATATCCAAAAAAAACTTTCTGCGGTCGTTAATAGATGGCGCTAGTTGTATTTTTAAAAAGCTATAATGTTTTTTTTTAAATATCTGCGGTCGTTACTAGATGGCGCTAGATATATTTTAAAAAGAGCTACTGGTTATTTTTTGATATCTGCGGTCGTTACTAGATGGCGCTAGTTGTATTTTAAAAAGTGCTAAAGTTTTTATTTTTAATATCTGATGGCGCTAGTTGTATTTTAAAAAGTGCTAAAGTTTTTATTTTTAATATCTGGTGTTGTTACTAGATGGCACTAGTTGTATTTTAAAAAAGTGCTATGGTTGTTTTTTAATTTACTTTTCCTATAATCCATTTTTTATTTCACACAAAGAAACAAACACTCATAACACTATATTAGAAAGGGGAACTCTTATAACTTATATATAATATTTGTATATATTAGCTTTTTTCAGTATGCAATTCATTTATTTAATAAATAATAATTCATGTACAAAATAAATTTCCTAATTATTTAGAGTTTGTATATGTAATCAACGTGTGCAAAAAAAGGAGAAAAAAAGTTTGGATATATATACAATTTTTGATATATAGAGGATATATGTTACAGTGAATCTGATTTTCTAGTGAGTCCATTATTCACTGGCATTTTAGAGAAAGTATATTCAAGGTCATTCTTATCATATTCAAAGAGTTTTTCACCAATAGAAATGAATACAATATTTTAACTTGCACTTACTAGTGAATTTATTGGTTTCCGAACTGTCAAAAATTAAATTTGACAAGTCTGAAATCCGTTTCCGTAAAAATCTATGCTTTTAAACGAACTTTTATTTATCCAAATTGAAACAACCGGGCCTTGAATAACAATTTAATAAGTCATTGCGTGAACAAGGTTCTTACTGCATTATTAATTTCTTCTGTGCAAATCAACATTATGTAGGTAACGGATATTATTAAAATAGTCATTTTGAAGTGTTGAAAGTTTCGTCTGCACCAATTCTTCATTATATGATTTTATAACAAGATTCTAATGGCACATGGACCTTGTTTTTCAAAATTTATTTTGCGTTTTGTGTCTCATTCTACACTAGTCTAGTCCAAAGTCATCACAAAGCGACAGTATTTCTAATTTTTATCCTTTGAGCGATAGCATATTCTCTATTCTGTGGCGATAGTTCTGTTTCTCGAACTGTCACACTTCTGGACTGGTCTTTGATATTCAATGATTAGTTTAGGTAGGTAACTAAAACGTAATATATTTTTAAAATTTTAATCGCGAACACTTACGAAATTCTGATCATCTTATAATTCAAAAGACAGTCGATTAAACTCATAAAAATGATACGGTGCGAGCAAGCTTCACGTCTGTCACCGACGTCGAGCCGAGTAAGTTTGCGAACTTAAAAACCGCGCACTTTATGTTGTACGTCTACCACCCGTGCTTACACGTGCGCAAACAAGAAACGCAAACGACATTAGACACATTTTTGATAAAAAGATAGAAAATTGGAAATGCGGAAGAATCTGAATGAATTCAAACGTAAATGATGACTTAGAATCTCTTTGATTTTTGTATTTTTCGCATCGAGTGTTTGTTACTTGACGCACTTTTAAAGGTTCATTTAAAATTAATAATACCGGGTGTATGTTTATTTATGTTTCTATATTTGTAAGAAATAAACTTTTGTTGTATTGTTATAAAAAAAACATATTTAATAAACTTAATTGACAAAATACATATTCATTAATAAAAATTTTCCCTTAACCCCCCAATATTTACATGGTGACATAACCTCGTTTTGTTCCGGCAGTCGTCAGATATCATAAAAAACCCGAGTGCGCGATCTTTCAGCCGACACCTTACTTCGCGATTCGTATTCGTTTTGCGGTGCCGCTGTCCTATTTTAATTTAGGAGTTAAAATAGGACCGCAAAATGAATAAAAATCGTCTAGTGTAGTGCCGCCTTTATACTTTCTACGCTTTAAGAATTACGTGTACAAATTGATGGTTTCACCGATATATTGTCTATGCTTTGAGTAATGTATTTTTACGGATTATGTGTAGTGAATCTGAGAATTCGTTGATTTAGATGTCTTCACTGCCCCCACTCTGCCCGACCGGGAAAAGTACATTTTTACTAGTGAAAGTATAGTCTCACTAAAAATGCAAATTCGCTGTAACGTATATATCAAAAAATCAAATTTTTGATTTTTAACACAAAAATTTGATTTTTTCGAACCCTGATTGCACCACAAAGTCCACTGCCATATCAACCAATACATAATATCTTTGGCGTGAGTTTGGCTTATTATTGCCCACGAGGTGATTTTTTTTATAAAAATGGCACTTTATAATTTAGAATAATAAATAAACAAATGTTGTTCTAAAAAACATTGCAAAAATACATTAACATTTTTTTCCTATTATCTTCTAAACTAGCAAGAATTATGACATAACTTTAACACAGTTTTAAAGAGAAAATTATTGTTATTATTTTGACACAAAAGTCATTTTCATCATCAGTTGTCGTTTTTGTTCCAAGGTCAGAATACGGTATCAGAAAAAAATAAATTTAAAAAGGATTTAAAATCACCATGTTTGATTTTAATAAGTCCCAATTATATTTGTTGCTTTCTAAGAAATTAAATGACGGTTGATTACTTACAACACGCAAGTATATCTTTTACAGCACGCAAGTATATTGACTTAATTAAGCGACGATTGTTTAGTTAAAACGCAGAAGTGTATTCTAAGCTACATATATCAAATTACCTGTTCTCGGGTCAACCCATGAGGTAGTCTTTTCGTTGTGATCAATGAAAAACATTCTACCATTGGGCGCCAGCTGCATCGTCCATCCAGCGGGCAGACCTAGAAATTGAGGTAAACATATTTTATGCACACAACGCTTGAAGACATCAGCGATAACTCCAGAAATATTATTGGTAACAAATATTAAAATGTTTTCCAACACCAATAGTGAATAAATTCTACGAAACACAACTCCACCAAGTGCAGGAGAGAAGGTTTGAAACTGAAGATCTACAAGACCGGCAGCAGTCAAACAGATACCGAGGAAGGGAAAAGAAGACCCTGCAACATAAACTGCAGGAGGACACGTCCTAATTCAGCCCTCGCCAAGAACCTTACTTACTGGAGTCAGGCAAAGCAAAAAGGAGTGTCCAAGTCGCCGACTACAAATGGTTGGGATACAGAGAAGAAAACGAAGAAGTAGGTAACTATTATATTTTCTTTACTTGTATTTACTAATTAATAAATATACAGGTATTAGCTTTTTTAAATTTTGATGCTAATTTCTTTGATGATATTTTTAATTGTAAGATGTTAAAAAGTTACACATCAAATGCGACTACCGTAAGGCGCGCTCATTTTTTTTTCCCAATATTTCTGACTTATCTTTTACTAAACGTTGAAGCATCATTACAGTAACTTAAATAGATTACGAAAAATTCATTAGTTTCAATAAAAGTAAAATAAAATAATAAAAACCCTTAAAAATTCCAAATGGAATGTTTTCCAATTGGAATTAGAAGGTTTTTATCATTTTGCTTGACTTGTATTAAAGGGAATGAATTTTTTACATTTGATATAAGTTACGGCAACAATAGTCCAATGTTTTGCAAAAAATAAGTCAGAAATATTGAGAAAAAAATGATAAATTTGATGCGTATCTCTTTAACTATTGATATTAGGTCATGGTTGCTTCAACGTTTTCGACTCATAATCAAGGCAGGAATCCACCTGTAAAGTATTGTGGACTAGCTCTGTTACACCCTGTATATTACACCCCCACCCACGAACCATCCATAAAATTCTGCACACTATTTTAACACAGATTCTTGATAGATTTTACTAAACAAATCCTGTTTTAAAAAATTAGTACGTGTCAAACCTTCACTTCCCGGTATGGTTTGGTTGCTGTTTGCTGATCCTCTGCCGCTCTGGCCATCTTGCGGAGTTTCAGTCCCAGAGTTGGAATTACTCGAGTCGACATTGTCTTCATTCTGCAAAGTAATATTGAAAATATAACAACGCTGATTATTTATATCGTATTTTTTTGCAAAAATATGGTCCAGACATCATTTAGTTGATGCCTCTGTCATTATGTCGACTGTCAACTACACAATAGGCATGATGACCGATTTTGAAATAACCTTCTATAATGTAGGTACACGTCTACTATTATTGAAAATAACATTATTTCAGTAATAAACTAAGTTTTTACGCATATAATTACATTTTCATATACCTATTTTTAATTTCGCGCGAAAACGCCCGCAGGTATCATGGCGTCTACGTGACGTCAAGCCTAATTAAACATTGCATTGGTCTATGACAACAGTTCAAGAGACACTGTGATGGTTACTTAGGTGGGACATCATTCACTCTGATCGGTGTTTCCGTTAAAATGGCCGATTGCAGAATTTTATACTTTTATTTTATTGAAAATCTTATTACATAATCTCAATGTGTATATTAAAACATTCTAAAAAATGTTTTTTTAGAATTCCTTTAAAATGTTTTCTTCTCTAAAATCAATTATTCTTTAATTCTTTAATACTGTCATCACGCCTATTATGTATATACAACAATAATGTATAGAAACCCAAAAAGTAATGAAATTATATTTTCTTTATTTAAAAAAAAAAGTATTCAGTCTATAACATGGTGAAATTTGTTTTTTTAGTCTTTCAAATTATCAACATGTAAAGTTAATTTAATTATAGAAATTCTAAATAACAGAATCTATAATAAAATAGTGATGAAGAAATAAAAATCATCAGCATAATTGAAAAAAAAGATTTCTTTAAATAATCTGAAATAATATTATATAACAATTTCAATATGTAGTGATTCAAGAATACAAAGAGAAAAATAGAAAAAGACCTTGAAAAAAAATTGATCTTTTACTAAACATCAGTTTACACAAACAATTTTTATCTAGATAATACAATTTCTTCTGTTTCGCCATTAGCGTGTATTTATAGTAGTCAATGTTTCAGGCCACATTTAAATGGCAAACTAACATGCTATCCTCGATGATAGCTGTAAAAACTGATCTACGGCAAATAATTCAGAAGAAATTGTTATTTGTCTAAATTTATAAGACAAACAATTAAATAAAACGGATAAATACAATAAGTTTTAGCAACAAGAAGCAAAACAAGGTCCATAAAATAAATATAAATACATAATATACATATTTCGCATGCATCAATTGTAAATGATTTATCCAAATAAAGAAAAGCAGGTAAAATATGAAATAATCAAGTAAAACAACTCTTTAAATCAAAGTAGATATGCCAATGAATTAAAATTCTATTGCGAGAATGAGGGGGGAATTACTCTCTAAACCTATATCAGTACCTACACAATAGTGAAGAGATAAACTGCTACTTCTGAATTATCTATGCATTCTGTATTCAACTGTAAGGATGACTGGTAACTGTGATTTATAGGTTTGAGGTTTATTTTCTAGTCTATCGGTGATTGTTCACCAAATCACAAATAAGTTTAACCGTGATACCAGCACGAGTAAATGTCGAATTACATTATCTATATTCAATCACCATTAGTTATTGTGACTTAAAAATGAAGGTAATTGACTAAGAATTTGTGATTTAGCGCTCATCACTAATACTTTTTAGAAAATATTGAAACAATTTGAATAATATTATCTTTTTAAATTTAATCATTATTCACAATGTGTAGTATAGATATAAACCGAGAGAAAAGTATGCCAAGTGCAATCTTCAGTTTAAAATTAAGTATATTCGCAGGACAATAAAAATATGTTTGCAAAATGCAATACATATTTAAATAAATAAAATTTCAAACCCATTAGAAGAAAATATTATTTAACGAGCATAAAACTGAAAACACATACAGACACAAGGGGTAACAGTATTTCAATGCCATCAAGAAGGCGCGGGGTTTAATCTCACTTAGCAATTTGTTTTTCATTCATTCCACATTGATTTTTACAATCATTTTACGATACTCAATGAGCACATAGATTACAGAATACCAGCAAAATCTTTGAAAATATTAAAGATAAATAATGATCTGCTATTTCAATCAAAACCAGCAATTTGGGAAACCCTTAACCACAAAAAATTACATTTTACAAATGCATCGCTAGGACAGAACTACATAAAGTACAGATGATGGGTGTCAGATATTCTACTAGATACGGGACTTAATTAAAAACGATGTGATATAAATTATATACATTTAATATACATAGTCTGCTTATAGTATATTCAACAGTGTACAGAAATGAGAGTGAGCATCGTTATGGTAATACATAAAATCATTTCAAGTTATATGTGGTTAGCGTTAACATTTTGATAATTTTATTATTAAATCTCTGTTAAAAAATATCTCTTGTCTTCGGTGCGTATGTTGCGTGATCCATAGGTTGTCGATTTATTCACCGATTGAACTCTCAGTTGTTGAAACATGTGTCACAATAGATATTTTTCACAAGTTGACATTGAAATGTATTTAATTCTTCAATAAAAACCACATATGCTGAATAACATAACCGAGATAACATTGCTTTCCTTACATTCAAATATGTCGTGCAATAATACTGTTTAAAACAATAGCTGCCACAATTGACAGATCCTAACACAAATTATTATATCTATTATGCTAGATATACATGTTATATGTTGTAACAAAACTGGTCATAGCTAACAAATTAACCCATAAGAACATAGTTTTTATTATGAATCCTTTATACGTATGCGAAGACTCGGTTACATTTTTATGTACTTTAGTTTTCTTGACAAAGAGATTAATTTGTTCAAGACCGGCGGTGAAGTTTATATAAAAGATTTAAAAAAGAAACGTGTACGGAACAAGTCCTTTTTACATGCTTTTATTTAACTCTCTTTGTCTGTAGTTTGTTGTGGTAGAATCTTGTAATTGATTTTTCACTAACTTTCCGACTAGCAAGAGCTCTGAAACTTTCGACATTTACGTAAAGTGGATGGTTATACATCAGGGGCGTCCAACGAGAACAAGAAGCACGACTTTTCCTAAGCATATATTTTCAAAAGAAACCGAATTAAGATATATACATACATATCTTGAAATATTCTATCACATAATAAACAACATCTTATTCAGATTTTAATATTTCATTCAGCCAGATAAATATTTCATTCAATTTTTTTTTCAAATATGTATGTATTCAAATAAAAGTCATGCCGCACATCCCTGCTATTCATTATTAAATCATTTTTGACATGATATGGTCATTATTTCAATTAAAATTAATAATGACGTCATTCACAAGCAACAGCCTCAGAAACAGCTGAAGAACATACCGTTCGAAAATTTGTTTAAACATGTCTTAAAAAATTTTTACTTGTTCATTTATTTCTCTAATCAATACATACACATATCGTCATGATCATGGAACAATGAAGGATGTGTAAAAAATTCCATATTGACTTTTTTGGGTCGTTAAAAAGTGGAAAAAAGAAGCCATCTAATGGTATATAAAAAGTGTATTTTTCTCATTAATTATAATAATCGTCATTATACAAAGTCGGTATAACGATGGTTCTGATTTGCAATCGTAGAACACTGCAGCATGTGTAAAAACGTCGTTATACTGCGCTGACTATTTTTGAGGTTTGAAAGGTATCAACTTTAAATAACTAACCCAAGTTTCAAATGAAAATCTTTTGTAGTTATCGAGCTATGACATAAAGTGTCCTTATGTAAATAAAACTTCAAACTGCTCTCCTGCAAACTTGAGAAAAATCACATGCGTCGTTGTTCTACGATTACGACGATATACGTACACCATACCTCAGTATGTGACCGATCTTCAAATAGTTTTTTGCTATAATGACATTTTAAAATAATAGCGCAGTTTCTATTTGCACCCAAAATTTTTGAAACAGCCAATTAAAACATTTTTTTATGAATATGTTTGTACCCTTGCATACTATGAACCATTTTTTAAACCATAACAGTGAATGGTGATAATGACAACATTATGTCATGTCGACCATTGCAATTCATGTTTAATGAAAATGTTATATTCGTATTAAAAAATTCATTTTCTAATAAAAACTGTTTAAAATTTTCTATATTTTCTATATGATAGCATAATTCATAAACTTAAAAAAGGGTCGCTCAGGTGGTCTGGGCATGTTGAGCGAATGAATGAAGAAAGAACGGTAATAAAGATATATAATTCATGTGTTGATGGTGCCAGAAAGAGAGGGCGACCACGGAAGACATGGCGTGACCAGATTAACCAGATACTGGAAGATGGTCCCGTTAGAAGCCTCAACCGATTTTTAGAGAGTAATTGCATTGAGCTGTAATGTTTATGTCGATGACCTATTGACTAGTTTTTGGCAATAACATCCTTTTACTGGGTGACAAGCCATTAAATTTAAAAAAAAAAAAGCCTCAACCGTCGAGCTTGCATGCAAAGATGTATGAATGTGGATGTGGTGAGAGTTGTATGTCAGGACAGAAGAGTGTGGCACTCTATCCTCTCTGCCTACCCCCACGAAGAAACGGCGTGATGTTAAGTTAGTTAGTTAATTAACTAATTCTCTGTAATTTTTTATAATTAAATTTGTAATGGCAGTTTTTGACACAATTCTTTAGACATCTGTATAAAAATGTTTTGATATTGTTGATGATATTTTTTATGATGAATAATTAAATTGGGATCCGTCTGATAGCTGGCTAGCAAGTGTCAGCCAAGAACGATAACATCGAGTCATCTTTTCTTCAAGATATTCGTTCGTTAAGAAAATTTCTTCAAGATTTTCATACATATACTAAATTACAGTACTCTCTCGCTAATCCGCCGCTTGACTATCCGACAACTACTATAATCCGTCGTTTTTTGTGAGTCGATCACATTCTGTAATCTGTCGTTATTTATCTACCTAAATGACGTACACTTCTATACTTCGCCGCACGGTCGTAAGCAACCACTCTTAAGGTCCGATTGTTTTTAAGTTGGATTAAAGTAAAAGTTCGTTTAAAGCATAGATTTTTACGGAAATGGATCGTTTAATTGAAAAACTATGCTTTAAATGAACTTTTACTCTGATTGAAAAATTGAAAATTACGTCACTAAAGCAGAGTCTGGAATAGGGAAACACCAAACACTGAGGACTCGTGAATACTCGCAATTAGAATAAACATTTTTTCATGGTTTTTGCAAGAGCGTCGAAGTCACACACCGATAACTGCTAATGTTTTGCACTCATGTTGCATTTAGGTTGTATCGTCAAATCCGAAAATGTTCTAGATGGCGTGGATTTGCGTATTAAATGGGCTCAAGGAAATGGAATGTCGTGTTACATGGTTACTAACTTACGTAAAATGCGTGATCAAGTTATTAAAAAGATATATTCTGGTAAAAAACAAGCCAAATTAACGCACTTTTTTTGGAAAGCTGAATAATTTTAATTACATGTTTGTTGATTTTTAAACACAAATACATAATTAACCCAAAATATTGTTATTTGATTCAATTTGTTGTACCTATACACTATAATCCGCCGTTTTCAGTAATCCGCCGATGGTTGGGATTTTCTGGTGGCGGATTAGCGAGAGAATACTGTATATGCTCTCATTTGAAGAGTGAAATTGTTAAAAATTGTTTACTGAAAAAACATTTTGATTTATTATTTAACTATGTAATGCCAAATGGAAATACTATGGAAGTACGCACCTATTTACAATACCACTGGCTAAGGGCAATATCATTTATTTAGATCAAAGTATGTATGCGTGATGAGCGTGTGTTAATGATTGTGCGAATGGGATTATTCTATGTAAGCAATATTGGTCCTAATCAATGGACATTATACATCACACCGCGGCCTACATGATGCAACAAAATGATTAACGATGTTATGAAAATCATTCAATGAATGTCAAAAACAACACAACATTTCAATATCATTAAATATTTATGTATATATGTATTGTTTCTGTTTAAAACATGCCACAATTGAAGTCAACACACAAAACATCATGTAAAATCTGTTTTCAAATAAATAAAAATTAATTTGTTCAATTTAAAATTCAAAATGAAAAAATATATATCACAATGTATTTCTGCCAAAATAAACATTGTAAAATGTATCAAATTGAAGTGAGATCTGTGTGACAGATGAACAAATGTATTTTCAGGTAGTCTCATATTTATATGAAGAGCAGAAATATTATAGTAATAACAAAGAAGCAACCAAATAGAGAATGCACATGTGTACTAATAATTACAGTGAAATCATTATTTGACAAACTTGTGCGATGACTGGAACTGTGCGAGTTTTAAACAGTAAACAGACCACAGAAAGCGAGTTCAGCGATGGTATAACAGACAAAAACACACACGATGAAGGCGACACAGAGTCCACTCGACCCACTCTTACCTCCGATATGAACGAATCTTCAGAAGGGTGGGACGAGGGTCTGCGAGGAGTTACAGGAGATCCCATTAGACTTCCCGCTCCCGGAGAACTAAAATGATTCTCATCGATTGTCAAACCGGTTACTACATCAGTCGTTTGTACTTCGCCTGTGATGTTGCGAGCTTCCGCTTCCGATGGTTCATCACCATTTTCTGTAGCAACATCATCGGTAGTCACTACTAAACTGACAGAATCAGCGTTGGAAGTGTCAGCTTCACTGACAGCATTGTCCGTCTGTACCACGGTATTATCTGCATTTTCTGTTGAATTTTCTCCCGAAACTTCTTGGATTTCTTCTCTGAAACCTGGCAATGAATTGGCTTCTTCAGTTTCTGCTTGTTCTCTCCTTTCATCGGCTAGCTGTGAGAGTCTGTGTCTCAGCTCTGATGTGTGGATCGGAGAGAGGTTCGGAGTACCCTGTTCCGAACTTGTCAGACTGTTCGGATCATTGCTGTGCGACCCGTCATCCTGTTTTATTGAAATAACGGTTGGTGAAGAACATGGGACATTTCAATTCGGTTAAACCGAGATAAATTTGGAATGCAAATAGTTTGTCATGTGTAAACCATTATAAGAAAAATATATTTTAGTTATAATGGGGAAAAATTAACATTGACGTAACCATTTCGCTGGCAAAAAGTATATTGGTGGCGGCATCACAGCATGAATTGATGGGGATGCATGCAACAAAAAATAAATAAATCATTTCAGACATCATGCAATACTGCTACGAGACGTACCATCTACACACAATTCACAATGTGTTCTGACAGGTAATATTGGAGAACATATCAAAATGTTCCTTACTCTAACTCTATTAATTAAAATATTACTTTTGTAAACATTACGCTACATTTTGTACTCATTCACACAAAACTAGGTATATATATATTATATTTCTTGGCACAGACATTAGTTTGTGATAGAATTTATCGAAAATAGCTTATGAGTATAAGAAGAAAAATACTTTATCATAATGAAAGAATAATATTAATATATAGATTGAAAATAATGGAAACAAAAGTAGTTGACCAAAGCCAAATGGAGGTTTAGAAAACAGCAAGCGGCAAACTCTCAATAAATAACTTTAAAAGGCTGCGAAAATGACCGTTCATGAGAGAATCATTTTCCCAAATTCTGAAAGTCACATTCGCGGCTTTTGGAAGCGTTTATTGCAGGTAAAAAAATTAAATCATCTCAGATTAATTGTAAACACACAAGCCCTTACGTGAAAAGATAAATATGTATTAAATAAATGTAAATTTATTATGTAACATAATCAAATTTCATTTGTAAAAAATAGAAACACTATTTTGAACATTAGATAATTTGCATACATATAAGTTTTGCATACATTGATCAAAAATTTGCAGTGATCTGTGAGTGTTTAATTAACCAAAGAGTTTTTAGGAGTTTAAGTGTGCATTATATGTGGACAATTGTTAATATTAAATATTGTCTAATTTTCGACAATCACTTAATATAAAAATATATTTAATATTTTCAAAGAAAATCAATCCCGACATCCATTCATTGTTACCATCCAGAGTCTGAGAATGAGCTGTGTAACTGATTCTCTCGCATGCTTTAATAATTGACAATGAAACGATATTGTTTTTCTGGTTTTTCTGCTATTTACTAATAATAATTCTCCTTCCCTTAGCAAAACTTAAACACAGCTCAGCAAAATGACTAGGCTTGCATAAATGATCGATGAAAATTACACCAGATACAGCAGAAACGCCCGCTACTTCAAACTGACCAAAAACAAATGTCGAATTCTGCAAAACTCCGCTAATTAAAAATTTGCAAAACATCACAAATTTGTGGGAAAAAATTCACGATGACATTATTCTTGGAAACATTACTAACATAATATTACTGTGTTTGTTTATTTGATTTGACAATCATGATATACATATTCATCATCTCGGATTGTGGTACTGATATCATGTTATTGAGCAACAACAGAAATGTGAGCAAAAAAATTAGAAATAGAAGAAACTCTAATTTATTTTTGTGTTTGACATAATTGTTGAAATACAGGACTGGATTAGATGACGGATTAACACCGGATGCTCGCGTTAAGGTGATATAAATATTTAAGTCAAACACGTTCCATTGGAAAAAAATTGTTGTTTATTTTTTTATAGGAGTTAACAAATCAAATAAATTAGGCTTATATTATTTTTTTAGCTTATCCTCATAGATTTTCTATCAAGCCATTGTTAATCATGATGTTGGCGAACGGCGGAAAAAATATTTACGTAATTCTCTATTTCGACAGATGCAATATTGCAAAATTAGATTTATCAATTTGTATGAATATATTTTTAATAATGAATTACTAGGGTTTTCGAATAACATATTAAAAAAGTTATTTAAATATGGAATTGTTTACATATCTGGATTGTGAACACACAATGTATTTTGAGAATTTTTAGTAATGCTAAATTTAAGGGTGTTCGAATTGAGGCGGTTCTACTGCATTTGATGTAAAAGATTAGTAGAATTATTTCTAGTTAAATAGCAGATTATAAAAAAAACTATTTGCCATTTTTGAGTTGCCAATTTTGAGGTACCTAGTCAGAAATTAAACTTTGAATAATATGCTGAAGTAACCGGAAACTTTTTCGAATGTAGTTTTAAACTTACATTGAAATGGACAATACAGTAAAAGCTCGTTAATACAAACAACTATAATTCGAAATTCGGTATAATTCGAAAAATTTAATGATATTTTATCCCCCTCAAATGAATTTTCATACAAAATGCTTCCTATAATTCGAAAAAATGGCTTATTCCAAATACGAAAAAATTTCAGACAAAATTATGAAATTTGACACAAAAGTCATTTGTGTAAATGTTAACATTTTCTCACTATTTTCTAGTGTTTTTATACCTGCGCTGACGGAAATGACCGCTCACAGGCCTTTGATCATCTATATGACAGTAATAAAAGTCATAAAACATCCCCAACTGGCCGTGGCCGCGTGCACAGGGTAAGGCTGTTTAAGGGTACGCGCGCACTAGCTGCGGCATAATGTCGCATCGCAGTGTTGTAACAAAGGCTTTTGAATCGTAGTGCGTGCACTTAGCGGCAAAATAACGCAACGGCGAAAAATCGGTGAAATGTTACAACTCTCTTGCGGCGTGGCGGTCAGCGGCAAAAAAACGCATCTTTTTAAAGTCATGACCGCGCACGCTACGCGCTGTTTCGCTGTACCATATATTTTATGTGAAAGAAGAATGGGCTACAAGCAATAATTCTGCTGATCTAGATGAAGATTTTAATATTGAAATGCTAATTACGAAAGTTGAAAGAAGACCACCATTGTATGATATCACTTCAAAAGAATATAGTGATAGAAACATTAAACATTTCTGAATGGAGTATTTTTATATGTGATAGAAGGTCCAACTAGTTTTAAAAGTTCATAAAAACATTCTTTATTCATTCGATAATATTGGAAGAATTTTTCGTTAAGTTCACCAAATATTTTAAAGAACTGCCCGTAAATGATCAGCGGCATTATGCCGTAGTGCGCGCGCCTGCTGTTTTCGCCGCGCGTCAAAATGTCGCAGGTTTTTTCGCCGCGCGGCGAAAAAACGCTAGTGCGCGCGTACCCTTATGACTGCTGTTTTATGATATCCCGCCAAAGACGAGATTGGTTGAAGTTTTGTCGCCAGTTTTGGAGTTTTAAATTGTTACATCTTTGTGTTATATTAAGATTGAAAATATATCGCGAGAAAACATTATGTCATTGACTTTTTTTTGTGCTTTTATCTATGATTTCCGTGAAAACTTTCGATATTTTAGTCTCTTCATTTACGATTGTAATATATTTTTTGTTATTTGATAAGTGTGAAGAATATTAGACATTTTATTACGTTCACGTGTTAGATTTTAGTTATTTTCGCATTTTATTTTATTTTATTTCAAATTAAAATGGCGTCAGTTCGTAGCGCGTACAAAACTATTTCTATGAAAATGGATTTGATTAAAGACGTGGACAGAAAAATTAAGAAATAAGGGCAAGATTGCGTAAAATATGGTATCGCCAATTCGACTGTTTCAACAATTCTAAAAAATCGCGCCAAAATTGAAAAGCGCAGTGAAGTGATGTACAATATTTGCTGTTTCCATTTTTTCTGTTTTAAAATTGAATTGATGTCTCAAGATCACATATCAAAGTAAATTATTTTAATTTTATTGAAACAACTGACAAAAATGAATGCAATATTGGCCAAATAAATGTGTTTAAAAATACATGTTAAAAAATGCATTTGTTTGTACACTTGGAAATGTTTAGAAAGTGTGTTGATGGTTTAAAAACTTCCCACTAATTCTACTTCCCTAATTCGAAATTCGAATTTTTTTGTTGAATTTCGGTCCCCTGAATTTCGTATTAAAGAGCTTTTACTGTAGTAACTAAATTAATCAAAAATATACATAAATCAAGTTTTGTTAAATATTATTACTGTCCATATGCCTGGGGTATAAAAGCAAAGGCAGTAATATCCAAAAAAAAATAATGAAGTCATCGAGGATTACTAATTTATAATTCGAGATTTCATGGGAAACGCAGCCAATGAATTTATTTTTGGAAAGGAGAGATACATAAAATCTCTAATTCAGTACATTTTAAGTTAGTAGTTCTCGGTGACATTTCAAAACATTTTTTTAAATTTTTTGGATATCGCTGCCTAACACATTCGAGAAATCACAAAGAGCAAATATTAAATATATCAAAGATGATAATAATTTTAAAATATTGAAAATTAAGTCACAACGAACACACAATATGACATTGGTAATATGTTTTTAGTTCATTACTTGTTCAAGTGTATTTTTGTGTAGGTGAAATGCTAGTATGTATATAACTGCACAAATTATTTGAAGCGATCAAATATAAAACAATTTTATCAGTGGCCACAACGATCTGTATTTACTGCACAACATAACTGATTTCATTTTCAATGATTAAGTTACATCAAAAATACGCCGTCTACTTGAGTTAATGCAAAATTATCCGGGGGAATGTTCCAGTGATATGAAACTGTATAAATATTTTATATATTATACTCGAGAATTCACATGGGAATGAATATATCTTCGGATAGTGAAATTCAATAATTTAAAAGACCGGAACCCAATTAGATTATTATGTATGTTTGAATTGTTGTTAAATACTCATTCTCTTAGGCTTTGCGGTACATAAACGGTACAATAAAGATCTCTTTCGTAACTTAAAACTTTAATTGGGAACCAAAAATAAAAAAAAGTAACATTGATAATCTTAAATTTAAAGAATTTACCGAGAAAATTCCATCTCAACGATTCATGAATGAGACAATGATGTTTACATATTGTCATTTTTTATCATGTTGTTATTGTATATAGTCAAATAATCTTTTCTAGTTTCAGTAGTACGTGGAGTGTCTAGTACTAAAAAATTGGATGACACTTTGGTGAATCGCAAATCAATGACAGAATCAAAATTTGTAGAGCTAACATATATTAATTCAGCTCTGATCTCAGAAATGGTGCCACTTGCAAATGCAATTACTTATTTGAAAACTTATTATTTGGTCTCTGGATTCCGTAAGAACTCGAGATAAAGTATGTTCTGAGATGGCGCCACTTGAGTTGACAATCTACCACGGGAAAGTTGTCTATGAAATATTGCATACAGGGTATTTATCTGACTAGTTACCTTCTACTGTATTCCTTGATATTTGACAAAAATAAACAAGTGTAAAGAACCCCAACCGTTCTTAATTGAGTTATAAATTGTAATTAAGAAAAGCTTCAATATCTTTCTGTGCAATTATATACATTTCCACAGCCACGGAATGTCGCGAGTGGAGTGTGAAATATAAGGTCACCTGAGCATTGGACTGTGTCGTGGAGACTTGCGGTGAGTTGGAGTCATGTGAGATATGGAATCTTCTCTGGAACTCTGTGACAGCCGTCTCCATCCTCTCCGCATCCCTCGCTGGAATCCCACTTTCATTGCTGGAAGAAAATTCATACAGAAAATCATTTTAACATACTACGCATATGCTGGGCGTCACATTGTTGTTGGCTATTTAAATTAGATGAATCCATTGATTTTGAATGTGTTCTTAGGATTTATCACATCTTTAACTTGGTTGCCAAAGTTACCACCTATTTAATTACTTAAATTTACTGATCCGCCTCTGTAGCAGTGACATATGTAAGAGGTTGTCAATGCAAGAATTGATAATTTAAAAATTAATATTTAATTTCACAATTTTTCAATATCAACTCGGCCTTGAAGCAGAATATCTGAAAAACACCTAAAATTGTAGTAAATTAATTAAATATATGAGGGTTCTGAACATTTAAATATAGACTGACAGGTACGATTATAGGGGTCCTTTTGGATTTCGTCAGTTTAGCAAGGACAAATAAAGATAGCGAGGTACCATAAAGACAGCTAACTGAGGTGGAAATATTACAATCAAATATACATATTTAGACGTTTCAAACGTCATAAAGTTAATAGTTACTTGAAAATGGGTAATGTATCATTTCATAGACTACATATAAGTCTAAAATGTTTGTAATCTTAAACAGTCAACACAGTGAAATTGATAATTAGGCAGTTCCCCAAATCGTAAAACTTCCGGGTTCGTATTCTGGTAGCGACCAAATATTTTTTTATAAATATATTTCTTCTGTACATCTTTCTGGTCTATTTTGTTTTAAATAAATGTATGTATGTCTCATTGGTCATGGTACGAATTTTCGTGGGTGTATTGTTACCTGATAATTAAACCAAAGCGAATGCGCCACAGAGATACTGATTTACATCAATTTTTATTTTATTTTTATTTCTCAATATAATCAGCTCGACACACTTAGTTACATCGATATTCCAACTTTTTTTTAAATGTCACCGATCTCTCTGATCTTCACTTGGCGTCTGTTGACACGAAATCATGAATTTTGTTGACCTCCGTAGTCATATCGGACGGCCTGGATGCTCTTCATCAAAAATGGATATTCCACCACTTTAAACATGGTGGTCCTTATAAATGTCATGCAACTTCACTATAATTTTCTCACACGTCTTCCCATCCAATAAAGGAATCGAATTTCTGACTGATTTTTTCCATAACTGCTAACAAACACAAACTTAACCACTTCCAACAGCTATCAAAACAAAACTTCTCTCAAAATTTTGACAGGAATCATTCAAAAAATTGTGTTGAACAATTGATTTTACATCAGTGGCACCATCAGTCATTAAATACGGGTACTTATCACACAGTCCTCATATTTATATTCGAAAATCCCGTCCCTACTAAATTCCTTTTTTCAAATGTCCAAAAAATTGGTAGATACTCATCAGGCAAATGGTGAAGAGTAGTTCCTTCTATAAAAGTATATCATTTTGAATATTTAATAAAAAAAATGAGTTTTTTTATCGATATATAAAGGAGCAGTACTACATATCTACATAAGCGAAATGGCAAAAGGTGAGAATAGGTCTAAATTATGTACCTTAATGTAGGCCTCTCCCATTGCGTACTTCTGGCTACATGGTTGACGTAATATGTTCGTCCGTTGGCATCCTGCCTCTCCTCCCAGCCACTGGGCAGCGGGGGAAGCTGATCCCTGACTACCACCTGTAATCACGCCAGCAATAATAATTACCCATTTGAATAAAAATAGACAGTCCATCACAAAGAAACAACATATTAGGTAGTTTTGATACGTTATCACGATTTTAACATTATTTTTGATAATTGTTTTTATTTTCTATGTTCTAAAGTTTCCTGGAATTTATGATAACAAAGTTGTAGTGTTCTTTTCAATATCTTCTATTCAGGAGTATTGTGTCTACTGAAAAGAGTTGAAATGACCAAAATAAAAAGGACGGCAGTCCTTGTCTTGCTAGCCTAGTGTGATCAGTGCAATGAAAAGATTTTATCTCGTGACAATAAATTGATCTAGAAGTTCAAAATTAACACCTCGAATATCGTAATTTTCACATTTTGCTAATTATTAGCCATGTTTACGTAAGAATAGGTGGGGGGAATAAGAGCTTAGCTTACTTTGCTGACAAGGGGGAGAAGGAGGGTTAAAAATTAGTTTTTAGTGTCTTAGGCGAGATTAATTTTTACTGAATATTTATATGTACGCAGAATATGTTTTCTTACGAGTTTAAATCTAGCATTATGATGATTAAACCTTTTTAAAATAATTAAGAAATGTTAAATATTAATAAAGTTATAAATCTTTATATTTACAACAAATTTTTACATTTTTTGTTGATGTTAAAATGCTTTTTATTCATATAAAAAGAATACATTCTATTTACTCCGGTATCACTAATTAAAAGTTAGTTTTTTTATTAATAATTAGAATTCAGTTAAATCACAAATATTTTGACATTTCAGCCATAATTTAAGTCAAAATAATACTTAAATGTGCTTCATGCGACATTTTAAATTAAAAAACAGTGATGTAATAAAAATGGTTTTTTAATATTTTTTACAATACATAAATTATTGGAGAAATATAAATACGCTTTTTTTAATTCAAGACTAACAACATTTAGAATTCGGACAAAAAATATACGAGCGCGAGCTCCTCTCGGCTGTTTCCATATACTTTAACATCAGCACTGCGTATGGTTGACTCTTTTCCTCGCAGCATGGAAAGTGGACGTCTAGCTTTAATGAATTAATGACTTACAGATTCCACCATGCCAGTTGGTGATGGAGGCTCTATGAGCACCCACTCTTCAGGCTGGGCGGAGGGTGCTCCATTGGCCTCTGGCGGGTTTCCGTTGGTCGTACTGCCAATCAGGGCGTGGTAGATCTCCAGGTGACCGCGCACACGAGACCTAGCACTGTTTATGGAGATAATAACAAATTATTTTAACAGTAATTTTGAGTCAAAATGGTTGAAATAGCAATTTGTCTCGAATATATTGTCAAAATCATATTTTCTAAAAGACATTGGCCGTATATTTGCAACTAATTTCTTGGAATCTGATGGTCATACTATTTATTATCACTAAATTGCAGCTAATAATACTAAATTGAATAAAAGTATGTATTGTAGTTTGTACGCCTTTAATATTCTACACAAGTGGTATAATATTTAAAGAAATTCAATTTAAAACCCTTAAAAAAATTAACACTTATTAACAAATTTAAATTTGTAAGTACATAAAATTTTATTTTTCTCATATTACATGGATAAAAATTTTAATTATTATAAAAATCAAAACTGAATCTCAAAATATTACTTCATTTACATCTTGGCAAGTTTTAGAATTTCAAATAGAACCTTGATAGACACATTATAATTTATACATCTCTATAACATGTTCCTCAGAAAAATAGTTTTATTGGAAATAAATGTGAAAAAAAATCTATATACCATTCATTAAAGATTAGTACACCCTAAAATATATGAATGAATGCTGGATCTTTGTTTTATCTTTGCATTTTTTTAAAGCATTAATTTAATCAATATGTTTCACGCGCCACCATATTGAACAGTAACACCAATAACGATTAAAAAAAACACCACCAAATCTTAAGGCTAGCTGAAGGTGTTAAAATGAATAATTCATTGAACCACATCTAAAGCACCACCAAATTATTTTAAGTTTTGCGCAGTACCGACTTAACTCGAAGGATACAACTGCAGAAGATATCTGTAAATAAAGAATACAACAATTACATACAACTGTTAGTCCAACATCTAGAAAAAATTAATTTTATCAGAGTAAAATGCACCCTTAAACCAACAGCCATAAAATTTAAAAATATATGCCCCTCCATCCGAGAATTCCTGTTGTAAAACCGAGAGAGTAGAAAAAAATTGGCAGCACAACCAGAGATGCAATATTTTATTAAAATATACATGTTTTAAAACCTCTCAACAGATAACATAACGACATTTAGAATAAGAACCATCTCTTCAAGAATAACAAAAAGAGTGACAACTTATCATATGTCATATAATTCATACAAAACAACAGATATTTAAAGCAACATTTAAAATGCCAAATCAAGAAAAACAAGATAAATAATAATATTAAATTTAAAAAGCGAAAGCCCTCTGCTCTCTATTTATGGTCAAGGGTTTTCGCGATCAAACTATATCAGTGTTATTATTGTCAATAATTTTTTTCTACGTCCATTTTTCTAGTAGAAAATGACAAATTTCATGAATTGGAATATTTCACAAATTACCTTAATTAAAGAATTTAAGGCAATATTAATCTCTGCAGTGATACATTCTCCTTACAATGCGGTTATTAAAAAGTTAGGCGTCAAGACCAAGTTAGCAGTTTTTTTGTAGAGGCCCACTTTAATACGTGGTCCCCAAATACATATTGGATTCTTACGTAGAGAACGAATCCACTGCCATAAAAGAGTTATTTTAGGAGAACAGCAGGAGTGACATTATTAGATCCAGTGGAATAAAGAAGGCCCTCGGCATGGAATTTCTATTTCTACACATAGAAAGATCACATTTAAGTTGCCTTAGACGAATCTTGCGAATGCCGAACGACTACAAAGAATATTATATGTATAAAGAAGACAGATTGGGCCTAGATTGGTCAATGAGTACCAAAGCAGTGTACAAAACAATGCCAAAGAAGAAATAGTAATCGTTATCGAAGAGGAATAATTTAATTTCAATTTTGCTACATTGAATTCTAATGATTAGATTATTTTTATTAATAGGATACTTACACAGTCATAACTATATTTGAGAAGATGATCCGTCTCTAAGATAAATACGGAGCACCCTAATACTCTTAATTTTAATGTTTAGAATTATACCGAGCACTAACATATAATTCACTCGCCATTGTGTATCTGTTTTCACTCCCAACATCTAAAGTTAAAAGGGGAAAAGGAAAAAAATAATAACTAAAAATATACTTACAATAAATAAATAAATTATAAAGTCTTACCACAAGCTAACAAGCTACTTCCAATCAACAAATTAAAGAGAAAAAAGTCAAACTCGTGGAATGCTGAGATATTTCTTATGAGTGAAACAAGATTTTTTTTAAATCGGGCTACGGACAATACTTTTTTGTTGGAAAAAATAGATTTTGCCGCAACTCTAAGTAAATTTTGCCATTAGCATTGTAGACAGTCAATTTATTTTCTGCATCTCATAATACATCAGGTTTTGATAACTTTACATTTATACACCATAGGACAGATGAAACGGTGGGGAGATGATGTATCTGGAGTACTATTTCTTGGATCGTAGATAGGATAAGCCATTAGCGACACTGCAATGTCGAAAAATTTGATAAAAACAATTTTGATGATGGACGTCAAAAATTACACATAGTACGCAAGTTCACCAGTTTAAATGAGATTGACAGTTTAAACTGTCGCCAACAATAATCTAAATTGATACAACCAGCCCTAGTTAGATATCTACTTTTTGGCAAACTTATCTATCTGAAGATAATAGACAATAAGATCTAGATTTAAAGATCTTAAGATTTAGATTTAAATAGAACAAACTCTTTTTAAGAAATATTTTTGAAGAACACACTGCCGACCCAACATCACAAGTATGACAATTTTCTAAATACATAAATACTCAAAGGCAAAATTTAAAAATACTACAGACCATAAATGCGGAGAGAGCCCAAATAATATTAAAATAAGAATAGAAGAGAGCTTGACGCATGCAGCGATGGGGCCCCGTGCTGGTATGGGACTACTTACGCTGACCTTCGTGGCCTGAGGGGATACTTGAGCGTGGGGGGAGGGGGCGCAGGGGCTGGGCCTTCTCGGGGGGCACTCCCCAGGGGCAGTTCCACCATGCCGAGGAAGTCATCGCGCGTCAGTCGATTCTCATCGAAAACCTGCATCACCACCTTGTGCTCGGACGGCTTCACCTGTTTTATACGAGGAATGAAAAATAATTTAGTCATGCAGAATACACAAATTATTGCATTCAATAATGACAAACTTTTGTGATGCTTTTATATATACAAATAAATATTTAATGTTGATTTTATACTACATAACGTGATGTTTTTAATGTCATTCTGACAAACAAAAATATTAAAAAATGGTACCACATACAAAAAGCATCATACATAATTAGTTTAGCGATGTGAATAAATATAATTATAATGTTTTATCACTCCATATATGTGAAACTAAAAAAAACATAATTTAAGAAAAATTGCATAATGCAAAACAGCTTTATGATAATGTCAGTGAACAAGCAAATTTATCTGACAAATGTATTATGTGGGTTAAACTTTTTGTAGAACTTCACTAATTCATGTAATGTACATATTATGTAATAAATAAAAATTGAATTGAATTGAATTGAATTCAAAAGTTATTGTATGTAACTTGAAATTACTCAAATATTTCATGACCTAATTAAACAATAAAGCTATTTCTCAATTTAGATATCCTGATAAATCTATATTTCCATATAACTATGAGCTCCATGATCTTACATCAATAAATATTTACATCACATAATTTAAAAATTCTGATAAGAGATAAATAAAATTTATTCATTACCACATTCGATATACATAGTCTATGGATAAATTAAAATTTTCATCTGTATATAGAGAGGAATTTTGTGTTAAATATATATGTAAATTGCAGGGTACTGGATTGCTGGATGGGACCAACAAATTTAGACACAAATTGCGGGATAATGTAAAACTCAAGTTCTATTGTAGTTAATAAAACTTCACACCATTAAGACATTACGCAAGGTGTCTCGTAGCTAGTAACAAAAACTTCAGGAAGTCTTCTTTATTCAATTACGAAAAGAAAGTATTATTTACACTTTGGGTGAAATGGCTACATCAAAGTTTGCTTTTTTTTCACATAATTTCTGGCTTATCTTTTGTAAAACGTTAGATAGTCATGTAAGTAATTTAAATTGTATATTAAAAATTCATCCACTTTGATATAAGACAAATAAAATTATTAAAACATTTTTAAAAAATCTGGTTAAAACTTCTGCACGGTAAGCCAGACTAAGAGGTAAGAGTAAGAGGGACTACTTCTCTCGGAACTATAGTTGTGTTAAATTTAACTCAACGTGTGTGCATTACAAAGTTCAATTTAGTTTAAATTAAAATAATCATGTCGCACCACCTGTATATCTAGCAATCAAAATATTTTTAGAACAAATAACGTGAATTACAAAAAATCACTTTAAATACAAACACATTTTATTACAAAATACCAGAGGCGTGCATCGAAAACAAGAAGCATGACTTTTATTTAAAAATGTATTTGGAAAAAAAATCGTAATTAAAAATTTATCTGGCAAAAATCTTCATCTGTATTCACTCAAGAAAATTAATGATTGTTTAAATAAATAAAAATAATACAATATTATTTTTCAACTTACCCTAAATACAAACTCCTCATTCCAAACTGGATTCAGTGTCTGGAAATAGAGAAGAATATTAAATTTCACACTTATATACTTTTATTTTTTTTAAATACATTCAGGCAAAATTCTGCAATCATTTTCAAATGATAATTTCATCGGTGTCATGATAATCCGGTAGCCAAATGCATTTTTATTATTTCCCACTTAATTTAAAGAACATAATTTTTATGCAGTAACTGATTACTCAAACCACTACTATGTATAATTAAATTAAATTAATCATAACAGCAGCCCTCGTAATCCGGTGGGAATAGCATTGGCTTATTTTAAATTGATGGCGCCAAAAAGAGAGGGCGACCGCGGAAGACGTGGCATGACCAGATTAACCAGATACTGGAAGATGGTCCCGTTAGAAGCCTCAACAACCGGCGAGCTTGCATGCGAAGATGTATGAATGTGGATGAGGCGAGAGTTATATGTCAGGACAGAAGACTCTCTGCCTACCCGCACGGGAAACGGCGTGATGGTAAGTAAATAAGTATTTTAAATACATTTAGATATTATTTAATGTGCAAAAATATTATATCCATTATTTAATATTCGAGTCACTTCAAGAATGACATTTAATGAGAAAGAAATCGATATGTATATCCTAAAATAACTTTATTTTTTTCTCCTGAGAAGTACAAATATTGAGCTAGAATTTGATGTCAGACATGACGTTTGATGTTTTCAATATTCATTTCTAGATTAAAATGCGTCAAATCAAAGAGTATTGTTTTAATGAAATTATATTCATATTTTAAATTTATAAAAAAGTACTGCTTCAATGTGAATACAAGTCACAAACTTCAAACTTCACAGAAGAACAGCACGGATGTAGGAACGCTAGGCAAAGAGTGTCAAATGTAACGAATGATAAGTGATTTTGAAAGCACGTTTGTGTGTTTTAGAAGCATTTTACCAAAATAATATTAATTTAAATCTTTCATCTAAATTATATAAATCGATCGATTCTTACCGATTGCTTGTCAAAAACTCTAACTTCCATACACGCAAAGAAGAATGTTACACTAAATAAAGCTTTAATTAGATACATGCTCAAATACGTAATCAATTTTCCAAAAATTTTATTTAAAAATCATAAAATGAGCATGAATAGTTCCAAAGTGTTTATAAAATGTTCCAATCATAAATATTCCAATCATAAATAAAAACCAGTAAACCTCATTCCATTTAAGAAAGACAATCGAATTCAATGATATAATAAACTGTGGATACGTTACAAGCGTAAAATCGTGGCAAGTCAAAGAGAAGGTAATTGCCTTACTTGCATTTGTTATCGAACGGACCTTCTTTGTGATTGGACGCGACGGCATGCCGAAAAAAGAGTCCCGGGGAAAAAGGAACAGAGTATCGTAAACTATTGTAAGGATGAGTATGTTATTTTAATCACAGTGACTTCAAATTACCAGATTTTTCTGCATTTGCTACATTTGAAATCAGAATAGTATGGGAATAACATGTCTGTTTATAATACGTCAATGATCGAATTAGTATGTGTAATTCTATTGTCTTTCTTAAATGGAAAGAGGTACATATATCCAAGCGTTTATGTACGTATAGGAACCTCCATCTAGTGGGCATGTATCGGAGTATCTCCTAGTGATACCAATTTGGCGAATTTAGATACATCTAGCAAAATGTTTAGTATAGAATACAAACATTGAAAAAACAAATGGAAAAACAATCAAAAATACTAATACCCTTTTCTTTGTTTTCGTAAAAACTGAATCCACCACGATGTCCCCATTGACAGTGTGAAGATCAACCCTGACATAAGGATCACTGAAAAGAACGTTTTAAAATATAGTACACTTCTTAAATCAATTAATAAAGTTGATATTTCAAAACAATTCATCAAACATGTTATTCATCCTTCAGATTCTATCAATTTTGAAATTCTAAAGTATGAATATAACAATGTTTAATTTGATTTATACATTTTGTTCGATCTTTATAAACAGGATCAGATGTCACATTTCACCTTCCCTACATCTTTTCATAGTGCACGCATTCCACCTTCCCTGTAGGGACTAGCGTGCACTACGAAAAGATGTATCTTTTCGTAGTGCACGCTCTACAATAACCTTTTGTCTATGATATTATCATTCAACCTTAAACTGTCTCGTTTGCTTGACATGTTTTTTGTTCTGAGTTTTGTGTGTGCCCAGTTTACGTGATCGTAAAGCATTAAGGTGCCACAAGAATTACTGCCCTTCTGATAAGGAAGAAACCATCACTCTGTTATTTCGACCTGGACCAAAGGACAAAGAGTAAGTAAAAAGTGCGGTAAGTAAGTAAAAAGTGCGGTAAGTAAGTAAAAGGTAAGTGCTTCCTTTCGACTTTCTTTCCTTCCAGGAACCTGTCTTTCCTATCTTAACTTATCCATTTCACATTCCGTGTTCAAAAACATTTTTTTATATGCTCCAAGGAGTATGTTTTTACCTGCTCCAAGGAGTACTCCGCATGTTCTGGACAGTGTATGTATATAGAATAAGTAACGAATAATGAAACAAGTAATGAAATTACAAGCTATTTATAACATTTTGATAAGTTTCTATAATTCATAAATTAACACAATTTCTATGCAAACATATTTTTGTTAGCAATGAACCTGTTATAAAAAACTCAACGGTTCAAATAATATATCGCTATATTATAATATAGTTTGTGATTTTAAAAACTATGGAATTCCTTAGTGTGATTTCTGCTACGATTACATTTGCAATGTTTTGATTGCAATTATTAGTATATGTCTATATTTATTTATATTTGGATCTTACAGTAGCAATGATTTCCAACAGAACTAAATATAATTTATAACATTAGGAATCAATGTGCAGAAATTTATAGAGGGTATGATTTATGAAAAATCATTTAAAAATCAGATGAATTTACGAAAAAGTCTTTACACATCCAGAGTAAATCAGGCCTTTTGCAAAAATATCACAAGCCACCGTTTAATTATATCTCTTGTCTATATATTAAAATTATAATATAAATATTTCTCGGAACATGGAAGAGCATGTTTTGTCGGGTACGTCTGCGGGGAACATGAAAAGAGGTTAAGTCCAGTTGATTGGGACAGTCGAGATATCCTCTCAGCAGTTTAAATAATAGTGTTAGATCAGCACGTGCTCTTCACTGTTCCAGAGTTTTTAAGTTGTGGAAATGTAGTGCTTCGTGATAAGAATTAAATGTATTATTAAAATTTAGAAACGTTTTTAATTTTTGCGACCCAATCGATTTTATTTCATTTTTTAAATCTGGGTTTTTAGTTAAAAATTTTAAATAAAAAAAAAAACTCGACAATGCCGAAGAATATGCCCTGGAGAATCTATTGTTTTCTCAAATTAAGCCTTTATTAATTTCTAGATTAATTATATATTATATATAATATCTAGATAAATATATTTCCATTTAGTCTTTAACTAGCTAATACACGCAGTGATACACGCATAATGAATCCCGCTAACCCAACATCAATAGGCCTATGATATCCGTCATAAAAGAATAATCCTATTAAGCCCTTTACTGTGCCCTCAGAACCTCTCATCTCACCAAACGTCACATTCATATGTATAGATAGACATACGATCATTCATATGTATAGATAGATATACGTTGAATTCATGTATAGATAGATATACATTCTAAAAAAATAAATCTTTTTGAATAATCTTCTATTTTATAATTCTGTCACACTTCCAAGAATTATGTATATAAAAATAAATACATGTATCAAAATTAAACATGATACGAAAAATACAAGAGATTAAAATGTGAATAATAAATAAGATACCAATTCTGCTAGACATGTTTAATCAATAATCAATCAGAGATATTTGTACTCAATTTCCGTTCATTTACCAGAATTTACATACGCGTATAGCTTATTTGAATATAAGTAAGGCACCTAGAAATTCCATGTGACACCACAACTCGAATTCAGCAGTTTATAATACTGACTTCATATTTTGTTGAGGAAATGGCTTGGAAAATATAGATACAATCTGATAAAATAACCTGAAAATATGACGAATTATTAAAATCTACTTCTCGTGAATATCTATACAATCTGAATTGAAATCAGATCCAATAGAGTTATTGATGTTGAAAATACATATACTAATATCTTAACATCATAAATAATAATGATTTCACGACTAATGTGACATTTAAAAGTGTTTTACATCCGTTTTATGTTTAAATTATACATACCGAGTATTAAATACAACCCGGCAAAAATGACGTACTTTTAAATGTTTGAATTTCAGTTTTTCTTCAATTAGTACATATATGAATGACCCAGTGGTTGCGTGGTTACACAGGAGTCTTATAGCTATTAGCAAAACCTTCAGAGTCTTTCTCATTAAATTTTGAATAGAAAATATTCTTTGCATAGTAAAATGTCAATTTTTTTTTTATATTTCTGACTTATTTTTTCTAAAATATTAGGCTCGAATTCAGAATCAATACCTAGAGGTTAAGGTACGCTTTAAAAGAGTTATTTTGTACTGAAAATTACGCTTTTAAGGTGTACCTTAACCTTTAAATCATCTAAGTATTGACTGTGAATTTGGGCCTTATATTTAGATAAGGTCGATATATTCACGGCCGCTATAGCGTAATTGGATAACGCGCCTGCCTCGGATTGGAGGACATCCGTAGTTCGAATCCCAGTAGCAGCCAAATATTTTTTCCTGGATTTGATTTTTTTCTGTATGTCTTTCTAATTGATTAATTAATTTGGTTTTAACAAAAAATACTTTGATATTATCTACAAATTTAACATTCATTAACATGTAAAGAAAGGTTTTATTAAAAAAAGATAAAAAATAATTGATTCGACTGATTCTGAATGGTATGGATAAGTTAGTACAGCCTAAGTGCTAATACAATTAATCTATTTAAAAACTGAACTATATAAAGAACCCATATACGCATCAGCTTACTGTGTTCACCTTTTAGCTGCTAATAATATATTTTCTGACAGTAATAATCTCTTCGTAAATGTCAAGTAAATTCACATTTAAATAAGAAATTTCTCACTGCCAGCATGACTCATCTGCATTTTAGGGCTAGTAAAAATATTACTTTTTTGGTCAAGTTGTTTTGTTTTTTTTTCATTAATTTAAAATATTCAAACTTTGATTACTTCAGAGATATTAGATATTGGTTTGGATCAGTTATTTCACTATGCTCTGCGTACAAAATATATGTGGAAATTAATAATCTCACTTGACTTTTAACTCTGTACTGTCTTTTACATGCTTTAATGACGAATCTCTGAAACAAATCTCGTCCACATACCCGCGAACTTAGAAACATGCAAAAAAAATAATTTATTTTTCGAAAAAATATAGCTGGCTCCAGAACTTGAATTTAGAGTTTGTTCTGAAAGTAATTGCAAATTAAAAAGATGGTTGCTTCCAAATAGAAAAAATAGGTAGGAAAGATATAGTTTAGATATAGTCTAATTACAAGGTATAATTACTAAAATAGATAGGAAAGATATAGTCTAATTACAAAGTATAATTACTAAAAGGTACAATATAAAGACTAAATTTAGGTACTATAATAATATTGATATAGATTAATCTGGAAAGCATTCTAAAAAGTTCTGATGGTGATATTAATTTAATCAATGTTATCCTTTAATTTGACGAGGAAACAAATCGGGTAGGGATGAGGCTGAGCACGAATAAATCCGAAATCATGGTGGTTAGCAGAAGCGAAGAACAATGTAACATAACATGCCAAAATACGCGTCTATATAGGAGGTATAAAATACCTCAGTGTAATAATATCTCAGGATGGAAAGCAAGAAAGTGAATTGGATAGGACAGGAGCCGCAAGCCAGGTAACAGGATCCCTGTATTATCCAGTACTTAGAAAAGCGGAGCTCGTTACAGCCACGAGCACTGGACCTTGACTGAAAGAACCCCTTCAAGGCTACAGGCCACTGAGATGGGATTTCTACGAGGAACAGTAGGAATTACCGGAAGGGACAGAATCAGAAATACGCAAATAAGATAATGTCTTGAAGTGGAACCCTTATTGTCATTTATAGAAATCACAACTACGGTGGCTGGGACAAATCTTGCGGATGCCGACAGATAGACTGCCAATGCGGATATTCCAGGCAAGACCAGAGGGCAGAAGACCAAGCGGCCGTCCTAGGAGTAGCTGGCGGAAACAGTTGGGGGACTGCTGGGAAGCAAGGTCGCAACTAAATTGGGCTGATGTGGAGAGCGAAGCCCAAGATAGAAAGAGTTGGAACCTCATATGCGGTGCAGGACTCCGACCCAATAGAATAAGGTGTAGAAGAAGAAGTTGTGCTTTAAAAAACACCCAAAAAAATGTACTGTAACATGTTTGTTGAAAATTTCTGTCTTTCATTTTAAGCTTATGGTATGAATCACATGAGAAAGCGCCTTTGAGGTGAGTTATCACAAAAACAGCACTATATAAATTATGCAAATATTGTTATTATTATTATGATACCTTCCTTGTTCAGATTTAATAAGTATCAGTGCTTTTACAAACTGCATTCTAATGACGAATTCCAGTGAAAAAACAATTTAATTTCTTGTGTCTTGTGATTGTCTTGTGATGTGATTATTCACACAATAATTGTTTCATTAAACATGACCTTGTACTAATAAGGCTGACTTTTTTATAAGTAACAGAATTCTGACAATATTTTTTTCTTAAAAGTAGTTACAAACATGTCCCAGTAGAGTACGAGATAACAAGAAAACAAAATTAAATTTTAGTAACAATTGTAATTCTTAGAAAAACAAAAGTTGATTATAATGCAAATGAAATAAATGTCTGAGTTATGTAATGTATAACTGAAATCAGAAATAAGTTTACTTTATCACTTAGTGAATCAAGAAATTGTGAAATGAATATTCAAAACTTTGAAACTCAACTCCTCAGTTTGATGTAAATATCAGATGATACTTTGTTGTTCCAAGAACACGTAATGTCTTTTAAGTCTCGAATAATATTTATCTTTAGCTGAAAGTTCGAGAGCTGAATAGTGTTTATTCATCTTCAGAATTTCAGCCATAACAATATGTGTATACCAATGATGAAACAGTGTATATTTCTTGGAATGAAAAATGTATTTATTTATTTAAACTGTGGGGTAATATTGTGTTGAAGGCAAGAGACATAAAAATAATAGCCCAAATTAATCATAATGTAATCAGATATCTTTATCTATAGTCAAACACAAAGGCATTGTGTTGTGCTTATAACTAGTATGAGATATCGATTTCTTAGATAGATAGATGTGCAATTATAGGCAATAAGAATCTGCCAAAGGAAGCAAGACTAACAGTACATAATGGCGTTCTAGTGCCAACTCTGATGTATGGAAGTGAAGCCTGGAGTTGGCAAAAAAGGAATGAAAGTAGACTGAATGCGGTGGAAATGCAGCCACAAAGACGCTTGTGTGGAAAATCTTTGATTGATAGAGTGAGGAATGAACAAGTTAGAAGTGAATGTAATGCTGGCTCAAGTGTGGTAGATAGAATAAAGAAAGGATGGCTGAGATGGTTTGGTCATGTAGAACGTACGAGTGAGGAAAGAGTGGTTAAGAAAATATATAGGATGAGTGTTGAAGGCAACAGGAATAAAGGGCGTCCGCAAAAGACCTGGCATGATCAGATACTACATTGGAAGATGGCCCTGTTGAAAGCCTCAACAAGCGTAGAACATGTATGAGAAGATGTATGAATGTAGCCAAAGCAAAAGTGGTGTGTCAAGATAAAAGAATATGGCATTCTATCCTCTCTGTCTATCCCTGCGGCATTAATTAAGAAATTATTTATTGCAAAATCGACAAAATTGTCAGATATTCATTTTCAAAACAAAAAACACGTTCATTCATTCGACATTCAATGCGGCTGTCAATGTTGTATCGTTTCAAAACCTTTGAATACGGAACCATTTCAGACCGAAAATCGATAAAACATGAATGTGGGCGGGTACGTTTTTTGAAAAGGAACAACATCTCAATAACGACGCCATATTGAGTCAGCTAGCTGTCAGATTCTGTTTACATGCCAGTTCACAAATGTTTTAATCATTTTTTTAAGAAAGTTTTTGTTTATAGAACATCTACCGCGCGTACATTTAAACATTAATTTCATTAAAAATAAATGTTTTATAATTACTATTATAAATCAAGCTAGATTTTTAATGACCATCAGAACAGTAGTTACGATCGTGATTTGCAACAGATGCTGAAGCAAGTTAATTGTGTAGGTTGGAGTATGTAAACTCAGTCAATATTGCCAGTACTATCTCGCCTAATTTATTTATTTATCTACGTATATTAGGTGTACACTAAAAGGGGATTATTTTAACTGATTAACTTCATCAGTCATAATATTTCAAAATTTTCGTGATTAACTTTGTGGAAGTTCATTGTAATTAACTATGAATAAAACACAACGTTGTTTACTTCCTATCAATACTAGCCCCGCCCAGCAAACACTTTCATTTTTGGCAATTGAATGTAACTTTGACATGGCCATGTTATTTTTTAAATGAATTAAATTTAAAATTTAAAAAAAAGCCCTAATAGTGTGTTTTGCAGAAAGGAGAAATCAAAAAGTTGCCAGAACGATTGCGGAAGGTCACATTTATCGATGGAGAATAAATTTTAGCATACCATTGTCAAACTTTTTTTTTAAATTTCTGTTTAGTATTAAAAAATACCCTTTCTTTTAGATACATAAGAAATAGCCGGAGTCATGGATACCAAAAATACATACATATATATTTAATACAAAGGCTTCAGAATCACTCGGGAAAGTATTTGAAGATTAGTTTGAAAATGGTATGACTTACCTCGCACCAAAAATGTCCTTCTTGGCTAAAGCGTGACCAGCAATCACCTTTAACCGAAGCAGACAGGAATTTTCATATGCCTGTAAAAAAAAATTTCAATATTATTATGGTACGAGTTGCAAAAAATTGTTACAAGATTTTGAAACACCAAGTTAACAATAGTAATGTTAAGATATATTATACATGTCTCACAGAGACGAAATTATATTTTTTTTACGGGAAAGTAGGTATGGAAGTCTTCGGGTTTTCATAGGGCTTACGACCTATCGTACAGCTGACTTAAGTGATCACTTTACACAATGTAACATTCACCATTTTTACTCCCTTTATATTAACTCGTAGCATCTGCTTGCTTGCCGGCTTGCCGTCGAAAAAACTTTGGATCGATTTTTGACCCTTTTCCCGTGATCTAATCGAGCTGAAACTTTGCAAGCAGACTCGTGGCGACGATCAAATTTTCGTTAAAAAAAAATAATAATTATGGTATAATTTCGGATTTTTAGAAATTTTAATGGCTTTTTTAAATTGGAATCATTACAAAAGTTTGATTATTAGCAACGGCGGACCGATAACGTCGGGGAATATTTTCTAAATTTGAATTACTCTGTCGGTATACATAATAGGTACTTCACTACGAATTTCGAAAATCTATATTGACTAACCAATGTTTTTAGAATTTAATCTTCAAAGCATGAATTTTCTTATCAAAGCTCAAAACATCTAACATTTTAGAAATATATTAAATTACTGTAAGTTTAGTGTTATGTTATATGTTTTAATTCGTCTTTAATTGTTGTTATATTTTACAAAGAAAGGGAGTATAATAAAAACTTGGTTTTTATGGGTTACTTTTTAACCTATGATAGAACACCACGTCTATAAAATTTTTGTAAGTTGTATATATTTAAATTTTACAACCGTTTCATATGTGCGTTGTAATGATCATTAGCGTGACTGTTAAATTTCAAATATGTGCTATCTTTTAGCTCAGGTCATTAGCGAAAAATACATAAATTTATTTCATATTTCTGTAGAAAGGTGCTTGCAACTTAAAATTTTCTTTTTAAAACATTTAATATTTGGTACGGTGTCTGTATTTAACAACGATTTGCGAATGTAGCTTTTTGAATATCACCAGGATTAATTAGGCGCGAAATTATGAAGGTTGTCATCACATGAAACAGTGAATTCAACAGTGATTGAACAAAAAATTCTCGACAACACCTATCTCCAACACGGTATCACCACACACTACATTAAGACATACACATCCTACTTGCGACACAGTACTGCTATCCAGTACTTAACCTAACACAAACTTGGACACACTCTGACTTCGGTACGGTATTGCAAGGCAATACTTAACCTACACACACTCATCACATCAGCCTTGATGATGGACTTAAACTGCCATCGCCAACTATAATCCAAGTTGATACAACCGGCCCTAAGTAAAATTAGTAATGTCAATTGCTATGTTAACATTTCACCTAATAACAGAAATTATTAGAATAAACGTACACAGTTGATGATAAATTTGGTCGGGTCATGGAGTATGAGAAAATTGAAGATAAGAAATTGCATTGTGTAAAATTATGACTCACTATGAGAGTGGCTTGAAAAGTTACAAGCCAAATAGAGATACAAACATTTTTCCCATTAGTCAAATTTATTTTTAAACATAATCCCTTTTTAAGTCGATACATTTTTTCGAGCATGACCCAATAACTGTCCAAATAGAAGTTGACATCTTGTTCTACTTATATATATACATGTTCTACATATAGATAATTAACTCATTTGGTGAAAAACTCTGACATCCAAGCCAAATTTTGTGATTAGAAATCAGAAAAAAGTTGCTGGTAACCAAATCTGGTGAATATGGTGGGAGAACCAAGAGTGTGTATCAAAATTTGTTGTTTTAAGCACGACGACCACCAAAGTACGAGACTGTGCATTTTCTCGATGAGCAGCATTTTCTTCTTTAAATGCGGCCATTGTTTTGCAACTTCTATCATCAGCTTGTCGAATAATGATGCACAGTACTTTCCCTTTATTGTAATGATGCAACGAAGGGTGGAATGCAGAATAGGGCGTTGAGAGCGATATGAAATATTAACAATTTTTACAGTATAATTGAATATCCTGATTCCAAAAATGTCCATAAAATAATCTTGCACTCTTATATTAAACGAGTAATTCCGATTTAAAAATCGTTTATAAGGTTGACAAATCAGCCTTTTCCATTGAAGTTTTACACGTATCTATGGAAATCATTGTCTATAGTTGTCTATATTGGAAATAATTGTCTATAGTTCGCGTATCTGACAGCTCCCCACACCCTATTCTGCATTTATCCCACAACGAATACTACTTTCACGAATACAAATATCAAACCTACTATTCGGCGAATACAAATAATTCAACAAGGTAATAAATAATACACCACTGTCCTTTTTTTACTAAGGCCCGGTTGTTTCAAGTTCGATCAAAGTAAGCGTTCTTTTAAAGCATAGATTTTTACGTTCTCCACCAATCAGACGATCCGTTTTCGTAAAAATCTATGCTTTGATCGACCGCTTACTTTGATCCAACTTGAAACAACCGGCCCTAAGAGATTTAATAATTAAAATTTACCACCGGCAAAATTTGTTCAAAAAGCACATAATTTGTAAGTTCTCAGTCGTTCTTTTATCGTTTATCCGTTAGGCCATTTCTTTTATCTGTTTGCACATTCCCAGTGGTCGAAAACAATCTTTCTGAGGCGACTGTAGACAACTTAAATGAAAAATACTTCTGAGCCAGTGTTTTACCACGTAATTAGATTTAATTTGAAATTATTTTATAACAGTTAACACTTATACACACAACGGAAATAAAATGAAACGAACGATGCGTATTACAAAACAAAAACTGCATGAAATGAGCACCTAACCTTATTAATAACCCAACGAAACTAGATGGAACAAGTCATGTTGTGCTGTGAAACAAGTAACAATTGACAACTTGAGAACTTAACAAATCCATTAGGGCGTAGGTGTGTTCGGATACGCGGTGCACAGCCAAACCGTAATTTGTGTTGCGTTCAGTTATAAATAGTTTGTTTTTAATAATCGTGATGATATTCGGCGAATATGTATACGCGTATTCGTATTCGTTGCATCACTACTTTATTGTGTTGACTCTTTCAAGAGTCATTGAATGGATCGCGACAGAAGAACGTATAGCCTACGAACAAGGAGAGCTGACCCCAACAGTCAACGACAACAGTGAGTTGGGACGAAGCCAGAGAGAAGAAGAATGAACAAGATTCCTCGAGTATCCAAAAAAATAGTTGTCGTCATCTTCCTGGCTGATGAAACCGTATTGGCCTCCTTCGTAGCAAATTTACCCTCTGCAATCCCCTGTTTTAACTGTTCCTTCATCAGTCTAACGCCAGATCCAACTTTCATCAGCAGATAAGAATCAATGCAAAAAATTTGACTCATTTCGCTCAAATAGCTTCAACACGGCCGTAGACATGTTCAATTGTATGCATTTTTGGTACAAAGAGAGGAAGTGCAGCCCCCAATGGCGCAGACGACATTCTTATTATCAATTGTTCATGTAAATTATAATTAATGCATTCCTTCGATACGCTCACAAACTCCAAATATCTAATGCATCATAAACTAAGCTGGTACGACCATGTTTAAGTGCAGCTGTCAATCTTTTCACAGTGGCAAATGTCTTTAATTTGCGTAGGCGTGTTGCTTTTTAAATGCAAGAATTTAACATGGTATTTGATTTTTTTCAATTTTTATAAAAACACTGTCAAACATCAATTGAGTGTCCGAATAGCTAAAATTTTCAGAGGTATCTTCCAAAGCAAGTACAATTGTGGTGCTGAAATAATTTTGACAAGTAACGGCATTTTAGTTTGGCCCGGCTGAGGCGCAAAATTTTCCGAATCACCCTTGTACAGTAGGCCATTTCTAACAAAGTCACAGGTTTGTTTTCACAAGGTCATTAGGGAAATAGTAATGTAACAAAGTACTGCAAATCAATTTTGCTAACAAGTGCACACTACGCGAGAGAAAAAGATGTGCCTACACAATTTAGCTAGGGTTGCCTTATTGCAATATTGAGATATAAGGATGCTATTCAGATTTCAACAGTGAAAAAAATGGATAAATGAGGACATTTATTGTTATTAACAACTATATACAGTGTGTCCGATGACCGGTGTCGGAGCCTTTATAGGTGTATCTCTGCCTTGATAATGAGTCGAAAATGTTCAAGCAAACACGACCTAAAATACCATAAAATACCATGACCTTGTAAAAAAATCTATTTTTAACTTTTGAAAGGTTTTTATCATTTTATTCAACATGATTAGAGCCAAAAAAAATTTTATAATCAATAGTAATGATAGTTCAACTTTCTGCAAAACATAAGTCAGAAATATTGAAAAAACATGCAAAATGCCTACTGCGTATCTCCATAACTATTGATGTTAAGTTATGTTTGCTCAAACATTTTCGACTCATTATCATGGCAGGAATCCACCTGTAAAGGCTCCGACACCGGTCACCGGACATACTGTATAACTAACTAGCTAAATAACTCAACTATATATAACTAACTAACTAACCAACAGGCCATTTCACCGCAGGGATAGGCAGCTAGGATAGAACGGCTTATTCTTCTATCTTGGTACACCACTTTTGCTTCAGCTACATTCATACATCTTTTCATGCATGTTCTATGGTTGTTGAGGCTTTTAAAGGGGCCATCCTTCAATACTCATAGTATCTGATCGTACCAGGTATTCTGTGGACGTCCTCTATTCCTGTTGCCTTCAACACTCGCCTCATATATTTTCATACCGTCATTTCCTCGCTCGTACGTTCTACATCCCAGCACTTCTTTATTCTATCTACCAAACCACAGCCAGCATTACTTTCACTTCTAATTTGTTCATTCCTCTACTGACCAATGTGGTATTCTATCAAGGGCAGAAATGTTGAAACATTACACTGTGTAAAGTGATCATTTAAGCTAGCCATATGATAGGTCGTAAGCCCTATAAACACCCAAAGACTTCCATATCTACTTTCCCATAAAAAAATATAATTTCGACTCTGAGATATCTATAATTTATCTTGTTTTGTAAGCAATACACAAATTTCACTTTTTTAATATAGTTTTTGTTCACCTTACATATAAAAAAGAATAAAAACTAAAGTGACACAGCAATAAACATAATGGACAGTGAAAAACCTGAATAATAAGCATGTAAACAATATAAAATTATAAGTAATGTACGAAATGCACAAAAAACAAAATATGAAAAAAAAATCAACATAAGAATGAATATAACTCACACAAATAGAGTGCCCCAGAGTGAGGTATCATTTTTATCAAAAATCACAGAAATTATAGATAAATACAAAAATCGAACCTTTTATTTTTTGTAATGGAATACCTTTTATTTAAGTAATATTCCACCTAAATGCGAAATGAGAACACATCCCAACAAATAAGAATACATGGCATCCCTAGTTTAATAGCCGGTATTTTTGCTTCTGTCAAACCGTGTTAATTGAACAATAAATTATGTTAACGTTTTTGGTTATCATATATTATCATCACATAATGTACAGTGGAACCTCTCATAACGAGCACTTCTCATAATGAGTAATTCGCATAACAAGCAAAAAATTTGTGAAAAAATTGCTCCCTTAATGAGCGACATTTCGCGTAACAAGTGACGCAGAAAGAGGAAGTCGCAAAACGAATGACGCACTTGCGAGCCAGGGATTCCGCGTCATTGCACAATTATGTGCAATGACGCGGAAGTCACCAGTCTGTATTTATTTTTATATAAACTTGTGTTCAGATATTTGTATTTTTTTTTGTGCAAATTTGAATAGCCCTTGCAAAAATGTACCCGGAGAAAAAGCCACAAGAAGACAGCCATAAGAAAATAAAAATAACTGTAGAAATGAAAAGCGAGAACTAGGTGTGAGTGTAGCTGAACTAGCGCGCATGGGAAACTGTTGCATCGTACATTGAGAAGCATCATCCTAATGAGGTGGCTGTGCGTGTTACAAATTTATTCAATGATGCTGTCACATTTTCATCAAATTTTGAAGTTGGCAAAAGAAAGTCTCTAGACAGCTTTGCAGTAAAAAAAGAATTAATTATTTGTCAAAAATTCATAAATAATAATAAGCTAGTTTCGATTTTATAAATTATTTTTTCAAATTGAAATCGCATTCCAGGTTGTTACGATCCTTTATTTACAAGTAGGTATGTATATAATTTTATTTAAATAATGTTAAAAATGAATTTTTTTTGGCATGGAATGCATTTTCGTGTTTTACATTGATTTATATTTGAAAATTTGTCTCACTGTAGTTTGTACAAAATGTAGTTTTGCCTGTGCCGCCCAAAAATCAGCAAAAGGCTTTAAACCAGGAAAAATAGAATACTTAATCTGAGGATTAATTAAACCTACATAATACAAAAGAATGAAAATAATTAATAATTTTTTCCAGAACCTGTTCATACAAATAATTCAGAAAAGATGCGATTTTCAAAAACAAAAGCGTGTTTTCAATTTGTATTTTTTTTTTTGTTATAAAATCATTTATTTACAAATGAAATGTATTTTTAAATAATGTTTGGAGGAATAGTGTACAATTTAGGAAAGAAAAGTGCGATATATAAACAAGGACAACGAAAGATTCCGATGTACTTACAAAAATGTGCAAAGGCAATAAATTGACAATGTTAAACTACAGTTACAAACCAGTATTCTACTTACGTGTTCAGTCTCGTCAGGATTAGGAACGTAGCCATATTCTGCGTTTTGGGCCATCGCCCAAATGTTAATTTACGTAATTAATAGTCAGCAGCCTTCCAAACAAAAATATTCCATCTGAGGCATACGCGTGACAATTTTTGGGAATGGTTTCGCCAAAGGACGAATTCTCTAGTTAACATGGACGTGTTACTAATAAACTGTTTAATCGAAATTGGTTTAACTTGCAACTTAAAATTCTTTTTAACACAGATTAAGTATATTTTGGCATAATATGATTAAACAAATTTACATAAAAGCCTTATGAACCTTAATATCACTGCTGTCAAATGTCATGAGAATGACACATACTCTAGCGACAAATTATTGAACAATGTGAACTTTACATCGGTAAGTAGGTACTGTATTATTTCAATAAATATGATTGGTATTTATTTATTGAAACAATTTCCGGCTGATGTTACTCATAAATTTATTTATAAATTAATAAAATGAACTGTTCCAAAATGGTTATAATTCACACTTTCTATCAGAGAGATATATTGATAAATCCCAAGGTACACAAGTCTCTATCTGGTTGCATTATGAATATGAACGCGCGGAAAAATCGCTTTTCGCTTTTTTGAACAAATTGGATTAGTTTGTACCTACTTTGTGAGTTCCTGCAGGCCTGTATTTTCCAGGATTGACAAACTTTGAATACCTACACTTTTCTCGATTTCGATAAATGCACAGTGCATGTCATATTATACAATATTCCTTATGCAGCTCATGTAGGCTTACTCAATTTTGAAAATTCTAGGCATGACAAAAACAGGAAAGATATGGACCGTATTAAATAATAGAAAGAAATAAGATTGGAACTTAAATATCTTACATCAGTTATTTGAATGAGTCATTCATACTTGTTAGTGGTTTGACTTTTTTGACAGGGGTACACTAGAGGGGTAGCAGTTATCCTGGGCCCCTAAATTGACAGAGCTCCCATACTGTATCATGCAAAGTATAAGGCCCGGTTGTTTCAAGTTCGATCAAAGTAAGCGGTCGATCAAAGCATAGATTTTTACGAAAACGGATCGTCTGATTGGTGGAGAACGTAAAAATCTATGCTTTAAAAGAAAGCTTACTTTAATCCAACTTGAAACAACCGGCCCTAAGTCTTTTGATCGCTATAACAAAATGTGTTTGTAATTAAATACACAATGTCTTCCTTTCAATTTTTTCAAAAAATTTTAACAGTTCAATATATATTCTATCATTCAACCTCTTACTTCAAACCAGATATACCTTTCGTTACAGATAACATCCTTTTAATAGGAACATAAGTGCCTGGTAGACGTAAAATGTAATCTATAACTCGACTTAGACCCGGTGTAGATAAACTATGATTATTTTAATTCCTGAACGGGTGAATTCTTTCTTTTCACAATACAGACTCATAATATTCCATATGATAGGGGAGACTGAAGACTAGGAACATGAGATTTACAGAACTTCTGTGAACATTGCATTATTTTTAACTTGCAATATTAGTAGGCTATCAAGATGTTAGAGGTGGTAAAGTCTCCAACACAAGTTCGTTACCTAGGTATGTAGTTTACAATATCGTACAGAAAAAGAAGGAAGTCAAAATAGTTTTTTTTATAAATAACATTTTAACTTCTTTCTTTTCGATTTTAAAATTTTATTTTTGTTATCCTGACGAAGAAGCCATTGGCTTCAAAATATGTTGAATTTTTTCAATAAATAAGTGGCGTTTACAAAGTTAATTTATATAAATTATAATTATGTCACCACAAAATAAATTTGCTATATAGAAGTAAACATTTTATCTCCTCAACCCAGTTAGGGGACACTTGGTACACATTTTTATGGGAAACTTCATCCCCCCCGGATCAAGTGTCCCTTATTTTTTTTTTTCTTTTGTGAATGAGAAAAGTTGCTCCGGAAAGTTCAGATAAAAAAAGATGGTTTTAGGATAATAACATTCACTTTTATTTAAAACAAACCGCTCTGATAAAGATTCGTAGTTTATTACAAATCATCAGTACGATGATTCGTAGGAACAATCTTCCTCAGAACTGATCATATTGGCATGTACTTCACTACTATGCGGCACAATGTGGGAGCTGTTTGTAAAAGCATGGCATTCCAGCGGAACACACGGCATAATTTTTATTATTTTTTCGTCAATCAGTAAAAAAGTCGCATACTTTTTCTTTATGCTGATGGTAGTGTTATTATAAATTTTTGACCAAATGATATTGAGTTCCCGGAGTTCAGAATTTTTTTGGTCATTGATAAGTGCATAAATCTGCTAACTCCAATGACCAATCTTGTTTTGGCCTGCTTCGCTAGCTGGCCATTTACTTGTTTTTGTCTGCGAATATAGTAAGAATTATTTTCCATATACACATATTTTAATGAAAAAGTCTGCATATTTTATCTCACTGACTTTCATCTTCTCTCCTTTCCTATAAGGAACCGTTCTTACTAAGTTCCCATGGTACAAAAGTGCTCATATCTTTGAATAAGCCTCTTCTTCACACTGAGAACTTTAATATGCTAGTGATAGGTGTGTCGTTTTGCCACATTAAAGATAAGCTTATTTTAAGATCACATTAAAGATAAGCTTATTTTTGTGGAAGAAAAATAAAAACTGAAAAAATTTCAGATGGCCCCTTCTGCCATCGGCTACTGATATACAGGTGAATCATAGCTAGTAGCAAAAACTTTACAGGTGGATTCCTGTCCTGATAATGAGTCGAAAATTTCCAAGCAACCATGGCCTAATATCAATAGCTATGGAGATATGCAATATCAAAGTTAGCAATTTTTAAAAATATTTCTGACAAAAAGTTGAACTATCAATACATTAACTTATATCGATTATGAAAAATTCATTCGCTTCAATACAACTCAAATAAAACAATAAAAACCTTGTAAAAAAAAAAAATTTTTTTTAATGCGTGTGCTATTTGTCCCACGTAGACCTTTTCGCGGTCTACAAAATCCATAAGGTTTGAGTTCCACTCTGAGCCGAAGATCATAGGAAAGCCCAAGAGTCACCGTGCAGGTCTTATCAAGGAGGCACTCGAAATCTATAAGCACCCGGTGAACATCCATAGAGATGTTCTGAAACTGAAAACTTCTTGAAACCCGGTGCTTCAAAACTAATCTCGTACTGGATTCCGCAAAGATAGTGAACCGACAATAGATGGAACAATGTTTTTTATTAATTTTTAGTTTCATTTATTGGTTTTTTTACAGCCATATAATAAATCAATCTTGAAAAAAAAAACAATAATTAATGTACAGAGTCTTGGGCCAATTACAAGAAAACACATATATACAATAATATTATACTAGGATCGATCAAAAAATAAGAAAAAACATGTCAAATAGTGAGTTTGTGTGAGTGTGTGTATTTGTGTGTTTTTATGTCCGTGTGTGTGTAAAATGTGAATGCCGTGGAATACATAAAACAAGCACACCGTGCTTTCGACACGGCGTTGCCAGCTAGTACTTGTGGTTAAGTATGCCAATACAAGAACACATCAGCCCTGACGATGGACTCTACAATGGGATGACATGTCCGCCAAGAAGGTTGTAGGCAGAATATCCCAGAAAACTCAAACCAGAAGATTCTGAACGGCCATGAACATCTAAGAACATTTTTAATCTTATCATCAGTCTACTATATTGTCTACTTCTGTTGATGGGTTTCTATTGCTACTGCATTTGTTAATAAAAGACAACAAAACAATGAACAGGGTAGTTCCACAAGAAACACAAGTCACCAACTAACACGAATTGAAAACATTGGAAATTATTTTAATTTAAACTAAATTAAACTTTGTAATGCACACATTGAGTTAATTTAACACGACTGCGAAAACCCGTGTTTTATACTAATAACAACATTGGTAAAATCCTTCTTAATTCGAAATACCAAAAATAATTCATTAGACAAGAGTGGAATTTACGAAATTACTTGCGGAGATTGTGAGAGTAGACACGTAGGCCTATCCACAAGAAACCTAAATATAAGAATAAAAGAACATCGCCGTTGTTTATGGAACAATTTCTCAGAATTTGCCAAACACGTAATTAATACCAACCGTTCTTTTGATAATACAGACTAAAACTATTACACTCGGTTCCTCGTAAAGGTTTGATAATGAACAGTTTTGGAAACTGTTAAAATTCAAAAGAACTTGAATTCAGAGAAAAAACTCATAAACATCACATTCTTACAATAGTCTCGGCTGCTCAGCATCTTCCCCTTGAAGATCACACAATAAAATTACCCCCACTGCTCCGCGACCCGTTACTCTACGCAAATACTTTCATATTCTCTGTATTTAGGTTAGTTATAAATTACACCTGATAATTAGAGGGACTGCTCCTCTCGAAACTATAGTCGTGTTAAATTAACTCAATGTGTGTGCGTTACAAAGTTTAATTTAGTTTAAATTAAAATAATTATTTCGCACCACAAAGTAACTAACTGCCATATCAATTAATAATATTGTAAATTATTATTGCCACGCTGAACTTTTGAAGATTTTTACTGTTAGGATAAGTATTTTTATTTGTTCTTCAAAAATATTGTTCTTTTTTAAATGATTTTATATATTTATTTTATTTTTAATGTGACACTAATACAATACTGGGCGGCACAAAAATCATAAAAAATACATTATTACTCAGCCCGCTATTACAAGTGTCTTCGCAGCCTACACTAAGTATACACACGGCAACATGTGTGTGTCTACTTAGTGTATCAATATTTATTTTATTTATTTATTTATTGATATTAACAGACATAGTCCAATAAAATATAATACATAAAAAGAACAACATATAATACATCAGAATAAAAATTATAGCAATTTAAATACAAAAGCAAGGACAAATGAAAATTACTAACAAGATGGAGACAAGGTCTGGACTATCTAATCAGAGATTGTTTAAATCTGGACAGACTTACACCAAAGAAGTCCAGATCCCGTCTTGAATTTATAAGACGACATAACCGTGACATGGACGTGAGCATGAAATCCATAATTGGTTCTATGATGGCTAAGGAACAACAGTTCATTATTTCTGAATCTACGGGAAGGGATATTGAATTTTATTTGGCCCAGTAACGAAGGCACATCAGTGTGCCCGTTTAATATTTTGAATATGGTGATTAAGTCAGTATTTTCTCTATGTTTTTGGAGGTTATAAATTTTTAACATTTACTCAATTTCACTGTACGAGTAGTCTCCTCTATCCAAGCCCATCATCCATGCAACTTTTCTTAAGAAACGATGTTGCACGGATTCAATGTGACTTGTTTGGTTTGTATAGAAGGGAGACCAAATCACAGAGGTATATTCTAAGATAGGACAAGTGAACAGTAAAGAGTTTTGATCGTGTGAGTATTTGTGAATATAGTGTGATCATGTAAGGATATGCAAATAAATAGTAATAATATTCTGTGAGTTCAGGTTATTGACAAGAAAATGGATGTAGTGTAAAAATGTGTAGTAGTGACTTTTTGAATGATGATAGGGTATCTACAAGGATATCAGCATCAACGTTAAAGTCAGCACAATGTATATTGTATGTATGACACATTCTTGTGGTGCGAGAAAAATAATCAACATTATTAGAATACTCGTTTATTCTAAAGAACTCAGGGTTTTTTGTACGGGTTCAACGTGCACTAGACTCTTATCTATGTTAAAATAGCTTTTCAGGGTTATTTGGAAAACATTAATAATCTCGCAGGACTATACTCCTGCCTTGATTATGAGTTGAAAATGTTCAACTAACCAAGACCTAATATTAGTAGTTAAGGAGATATGCGACATCAAAGTTTGCATTTTTTTTCAATATTTCTGACATATTTTTTGTAAAACGTTGAACTATCATAATAGTAACTTATATTGAATATGTAAAATTCATTCCCTTTAATATAAGTCAAATAAAATAATAAAAACCTTTAAATTCCAATTGGAATTTCCGCAGGGTTTTTTAACATTTTATTTAACTTGTATTAAAACAAATGAATTTTTCGTAATTGTCACTGTAATGATAGTTCAACAGTTCAAATTCAAATTAAAAAAACAGATATGTAGTTCAAATTTTGTAAAGAATAAGTCAGAAATATTGAAAAAAATATATAAACTGTGATATTGCATAACTCCATAACTATTTAGGTCATGGCTGCTTGATCATTTTCGACTCGTAATCAATGCAGGAATATAGTCCTGCGAGGTTATTAATGTTTTCCAAATAACCCTGCATATGTCCCGTGCACTTTTATGTCAGATAAAAAAAGAGTAAACAGAATAAAAAGAAATAAAAAGCTCCACTGATAATCTAATGTAGTACAAGATCGGATATGGAGACTCAAGTTTGTGCAATTTGAAGAAGTCAAAACTAAGGCACTACTGTGTTGACCAGCTTTAGCTTCGCTTCACAAAAGATACATCATTGCCAAGATAAACCAAAGAAAAAAAATGTAAACTTGGATGTCACTTATCTCCGCAACTGTGGACATTTCATCCAAGGTATATTTTTTTTCCGAAATTGACCCTCAAAGCTTTTGCTACTAGCTACGAGGCACCCTGTATGAGAAATAAGAGGTTGTCAACCTCATTTTAAGTTCAATGTACCTCATTTAGTGTGTGAAGCGATCTTCTCGGTTGCGGTGTAGGTATTATCGTGGAAGAGCGCCTTCGAGCACCCCAGGACTGGGAGCGAGGCCTCTGACTCTCCATGGCTCGCTGCGCCGGAGAGGAAGCAGGCGCAAAGGCCGCAATATGCTGCAGCGCCGCCGGCATCTCGATACGTCATCAATATCACATCACATACACGAAATCAACTATCCTAATTTAGAATGTCCGTATGTACTTGATGGAATTACAACAACACTGACTAGCCGTTAATGAGACGTGGGCAGCCGACTGTGCTAAGTCAATCAGGGCGCAGCTCAGGCTAAGTGCGAGGGTCGCGCCACCAAACTACACGGTCTTGAAATTAATTTAATTATATTTTGTGATTTTTCACAGGTGTACGCCTAGTACATACTAATTAAGAGCTCACTTCTAACTCTCACACCCAACACTCGTTTTAAAACGGACGGTGAATGTAAAGTCTGGTAACCTCACTTGGGATAAGTTAATTTCACTTCCTAATATGCTTGTACTTAGCCGAGTGGTCACTTCCTACGAGAATAAGCTTTTATTTTAAACAAAATAAAATATCATCTTCAACACTGACGCACAAATGCAAATGGCGGACGAGTCGCATGACATGTGACAGATAATTTAGAGAATCAAAATAATATTTTCTAAGGAATTTACATTCACTAATCAGAGAGTCATTAGCATTTATCATGTACGTCATAAATGTCTTATAAAGAAAACGTAATGATAGAAAATATGTTATCTATCCTCCTAAATGATGTTAATAACCAGACACATAATTTTAAGCACTTAAAATTCATTAATGCAGCTCCTCTGAAGTGCACAAAATGACTAAAAGTATTTTATTATCACATTAATAAGATTAAACCGATATCGATCAGTGTATCAAAATTAATATGATAAGTAGGAAGCAAACAACATCGGAAAATATTTTTCACAGCGATAAAGATTCACGAGGTAATGGCGAAATTATACTTGAAAGATCACAGAGATAATAGTCTTGGGTAAACATTGAGATGTATTTATCTAGGCGTAGTAATGTGCGCGCGCTGATAAGGAGCCAGGGTCAGCCGTGCGAGGAGGGGAAAGGTTATCGAAAGAAAAGACTACTTAATACGAGAGCGCGCAAACAAAGGCTGCATTTGTCCATTTTTATTTAAAAAATTGTAAAACACAAGATTAATGTAATGAATGAAATAAATAAAACACGAATCACGCATTAAATCAATGTAGTCAATTGTTTCTGTGATGAAATATTAATATTATAATATATGTAGCACTTGAATTGATAAAGTAAAAACATGAATTATTTATTATTTTTGTTATATCGACATCATACGTAGTAATAAAATGAGAGAAAAAAAAATATATATATATACATATGTCAGTAAAATGCAACATGAAACTATCACCGTGGCTATGAAAAAACATTGATTGTTATAATAAAACTCTCCAACTTTAAACAACTTCAAATTGTCAAATCGATAAAATTATTTAATATATCAACATCGTGTTAGAAATAATTATTACAAACATTGATCTGGTACACATAAAAGTTCGATGATTTTCCTATTCCTCTTCTCGGTAATGAATCTTGAGATATTTGCTGGCGTCGGCTGTCCGCAAACTGGTGATAGACACATTATAGAAACATTTCTTAAAGTGACAGAAACGACAAACACGATTCTTGTATAGCATGCCGTCTATAGCCATCCGTCAAAAAGGTACATATGTTTAAAATCGTCAACAAAATATTGACAAGGTAAAGATCTTCATTTAAATATTTGTGAGGGACTTTTTAAATAATTGTCTTCTTATCCAACTGCATTGATTTGATCAAGAGTCATTGGGATGCAGGGCAATGACAAACTTGGATCCAAACGGCGAACTGTATTGGATGCCGACATCGTTGAAAATCTTTTGCGGTATTGCCACATTGCAAAGATATAACTTCCCATTGTCTAGCGAATGTGAAAGCGGCAATCCGGGAAGCAGGGAATACTTTGTAATAATGCCCGGGGTTCCTACTGCCGGAGGATCCAAAGCCAAGACTGGAGCTCGACTTTGATTGGTCCACTCTGTAAGATGAGAATACTGCGTAGGCTCATCGCTGTCCTCCGAGAGAGCCGTGATGATGAGGTCGACGGATGGCAGGTCTTGAATGTTGGTGGTTAACTTGTTGCCTGTCATCTGGTATACAGTTAAGTGTTGTCGGAGGACCCCTTGCAGGTCAGCTCCAGCCACCAAGAGCACGGTGGACACGCCGTGGCACGCCAGGTGACGGGCGCACGTCACACCAACTGCCCCTTGCCTGCAAATATTACCAGTTTTTATATTCATATGCCGATATTTGCACGTATTCATGAAATTTGCAAGTAGTGATGATCAAAACTGTTATTTTTAACCGATTACACTATACTCATTATTTGAGAATTTTATCCGATTATATTGATGATTGGTAACTGATTTTTCACAATTAGACAGGCAACCATTGGTAAAGACAACAGTTAAATATCAGTTAGTAGTTAATAGTTATTATGTAACAGGTTAAAAGAACAGTTTTGACTGTCACTAATTGCAAGTAATCATACCCCGAGTTACATAAGTAATGAGTTCCACAGACCTTTAAATAACTTGAATTTTGCGTAAGTCAAATTTGTTTTCCTGGTCTGGTTGTTTGACCAGATTTTATGTTATTTTTAATAAATTAAATATTGTTATTTTGATATATATACTTTCATAATATGTATACCTTGTACACTTACTTTGTAATGTACATATTATTAAATAAATAAATTGAATTGAAAAATTGCATTGAATTGTAAATTGGTTAAATATAACTATGTAAATAAAATATTTACAGTTAAGCAATCAGCTATCGCCGATATTCAAAAGTATTTAACATATAGCGCGCTTGGGCAATGGCAGCTAGTGGGGCCAACATCAAAAAATAAGTGGCGACATTCAAATATTATTTTAAAATACATATATATTTAAATGTGAATAAATATTATGCATATACGTATTTTAAAACATTTCTTTTTAAACATTTAAAACCGCTACTTCATCATATTTAGTCTTGATAATGGCAGGTTTCTTGATAATAATTTGCTTTTCAGTAAAATATACAGTTTGTTATATACAGTACATATAAATATAGTTTTATTTAAAACATAAATATGGTTTCAAATTGTACTCAAGTCCATTTTAAACATTAAAATACTCACGAAATATACAAATTTCGTAACGTTACGTTATTTGAATGTTTTATTTTTAATTTCTTATTCCATTACTTTTTATTTCATCTTATTCAATTTATAAATAAGATGGCGTTAGTTTTTAACTACTCATTTTCGAGATTTTCTTTTAGCATACCTGCAAATGTACATAAGTCCCGTGGTACATAACTCAGGGTATCACTGAGAGTGAAAGTCTTAACCGGAAAACTGTGAAAATATACTTTACAGAATGAATGTTTATTTTGTTCCCAATACATTTTCATGTATCAGATATGACCTACTCACAAAAAAGCGATGCTTGTAACCAGAAAACCTCACCTGTGCGGGCCGATGAGGAACGCGACCGTGGGCACCTGGTGAGTGTTGCGCGGGTGCAGCCGGCGCCCGCCCCCCAGCAGCTGCAGCGCCACCTCGGCGCCCGCGCGGCCCAGCAGCTCTCCGCCCCCGAGCCCCACTCGAGCGCACGCTGCCGTGATGCGCGCGCGTAGCTCGCGTGTGATGGAAGGGATCACCAGACCGTCGTCTGAGATGAAATGAAATTCCAATTAAAAACCTTTTCTTAATGCAGTGCTGTCATTATTATACATATATACGTATAATATAACACAGCATGCAAAAGATTGATATTAACTTTTAAACATAGGTAGACATTAGCAGCATATCCACCTAAATTCATAGATAACATTACGACAAACCTTAATCCAAAGCTGTACAACTTTAATTCACAGAGTAAAGATATAAAAATATTTTTCCTATCATTGATAACTCCTACATTTATCTGCATTTTTAATAGTTGTCTATCTACCATTACACTGGAAGTTGAAGAAAATGTGTTGCCACAGAAGCATTATTCCTTTGCACGCAAAATTGGAAAATTTGAACCTATACAATCTTTTAGGGCTACATCTTTATAATTTAGGTGCATAATATAAAGATGTAGCCTCAAAATTAATATTTACAATATTAAGATTAATATAGGTGCATAATATAAAGATGTATCTAATATCTAAACACCGTTTCACTAAACACGATGTGTCAAAATTCAATTTTGATATGACTTGCCAGGAGTAAAAATAGAATTGAAGAAAATGTGGTATTTCGTTATTTCTAATCAATAAATATCATCTTCGTATTAAATAATGCATATAATATTTCTACAAATTAAATTATATCTAAATGTATTTTAGAATGATCTGTAAAACTCAAAAAATCAATCTTTTTAATGTACTCAAAATTTTTTTTTTAACTGGCAACAGAAATCATCCACTTACAACATCATTTTTAGTGTAATTAATATATTGATAATGAATAACCACAAAGTATTAGCAAAATATAAAAAATAATATTAATTAACAACTACCTGTGACATACTCCACAGCGCCCCGCCCTTCATTGGGGACGACAATAGCTCTGTAGGCCGCGGGCTGTGATGTGAGGATATTCTCGTCGTGTCTGTATTTCTGCTGACTAGGATTGCGCCTCAAGTGGTCAGTTTGCCTCACCTAAAAATATATCACACTTACAAGGTATTCAAGAGTATATGTTTCCATTATAATTTTTTAAAATTTTTAATAAGTAATCCAATATTAAAACATTACATCACATATTTACATTTATAATTCTTCTGTCAAGCCATTATAAATTCTGCATACATTTACACCCAAGTGAAAAATCAAACATAATAATTTTGTTGTCTGTCTGTCCCCGTAACTTCGTGTAACGTCCATAATTTCATTCAAACTCACGGCTAAAAAACAAATAAAACGGCCGGAGATGGGGCGTCAACCCCGAGCCACCAAACCCGAACCGGCTGTTTCAAGCATGTAGCTACGGCCGCCGATCCGCAGGGCTTAGCAAAGACGCGAACCAATGTTCCATAATTTTAAACGGGTTCAACTAGTATAAACTACTTGTACAGTGGAAGATCACTCAACGAGCATAATTCATTCCCGAATCTGACTCATTATGCAAATCACTTGTTAAGCGAAATAATTTTCCAATAGGAGTTGTGTTCCATGCGGGAAAAAATTCTTAATAAGTAGAAAATTACTTTCGCTTTCTTACATGTGATGTTCTTATTAATAGTGCCATTGGACTTACCTAATTGTTTATTCTCTTATTTAATGTGCCCAATAATTGTATTTAAGTGGCACATAACTGAGCGTGATTGTGTATATTTTTTTACTACATACTTAAAAATTTAATAGTTATGTGTAAACTTTGCATCAGTGTTATCGCAGTAACAAATGAACGCCCCGCTATAGAGTAGGTATGTATGTATATCAAATGGACAGTTTACAAGATTTTAAAAAGGAGAGAATTTGTCAAACTTGTTTCGAAAGTGAAAAAAACTTGAAAAAAAAATCCAAAAATCTGACAAGCTACAGAGTTTAAAATTCACTACCAAGATTTTAAATTTAGGGTCTGTAATTATTTTATCTACAATATACAGCTTCGTGTGATGTGTATTTTTTTTATAAATTCAGAGTTGGGTGATTGCAATTATTTTATGATTTTTTTGTTTGTTAATGTGCCTGGGCCAGGATGCACCCCATGCGTCGAAGCACAATTAATTATTTCTTGACGGCCACGTATCGAATTTGAAAAATGTGTTTTTTCCCAGTAGAGAAATCCCGTGGTGACCTGTCGATCTTTTTTAAACTCAAAAACATCGCCGATAATAGCTTAAATCAACAATCAAATTAGAAGTTTTTCTGTCGTTAAAATCGTATAGGAAAGTTGTAGATGGCGCCCTGAAAACGTATTGTACAATCGAAATAAGAAATCGTATTTCCTGCGCAAAGTGCGCAGGAAATACGATTTCTTTTTTTCGATTTATTTGTACACGTATACACAAAAATACGTTTTGCGATATTTGTGGGTTTTTGTTGGTTTATGATTCAATTGAATACTAACAGTGATTTATTAACAAAAATACACGCAATTATGTTGCGTTTATTTGCAAGATGTGTGTATGTGAAAGTGTATCATATTTATGTGTTATGAGTGTGATGTTCCATTGTGTGCCGTGCCGTGCAACAAAATATACCACACAGTAGATTATTAGGTAGGCATCAAATAATAATAGTAGTGTTGTCTATAATAAACAAATAAAAATAAATGATTATTTTTCGTATAATGTTGCGCTGGCAACATTATCGGAATAGAAAAAAGTTTTTTTTTTACTTAAACGATAAAGAAATCATTGCATTTCGACACTTACGATAAAATAATATGAATGTGTGTGTTTTTTTCAATATACTCATGGTTTCATGGTTTTTTCGTAAAAAGAAAAATCACAAAAAATTCAGAAAATCTTGCCTGTATTGGAATTTTTCGGGCAGAAAACAGGTTAGGAACACCGGGGGTTTTTTTCATATCACCCTGCATAAGCAAGAGTCTAAATGTATGCAGATATGTAAGCGATGGGATACATTAACATACCACGTCAGGTTTCTGCGCCTGGTTGAGCTCTTCCCAAAGAGCTTGTTTATCAAACAGAGCTAAGTTCTTTTCAAAATCAAAGTCCTGTGTCATCGTGGGATCATCACTCGGAGTGCCGAAACATGCTTCATTGCGGCGTCGCTGCTTGTCTTTCTTGTTTGGCGTACCACCCATTGGCATCATCATCCCTAAAATATTAAACAAAATTAATACAAGTTCTACAAAAAACTACTATATTGATGTGCCCTACGTAAAGTACTGAAATTATAAACTACACATTACTTTATAAAGCCCTAAGATATGCGATACTAGTCTAGTTTAGATAATAAGGTTTGACAATCGTAATTACTGGTGACGGTCCGATGCGCATTTTTCTCGGATTAAGTTCCTTCCTAAGTTCCCGGACACTGTGGCCGGCCGATTGTTTTCTGGGTCGGCAAAAACAGATGTGTGTACCCGCCAAATTCCTGATTTTGCCGCCTTTATTCAATAATTAGGATTTATGCCGTAGAATAAGTTATAATTATATTTTTGTTTTAGAATAAGATTCTGTTCGTAAATATTATTTTGTGACTTGGTATTAGAGAATGCAAGTGGCGAGATCGAACATTACTGTATGGAACGATTTGCGCGCCAAAATATCTTCGCATGTCTGACCCAGCGCGGGTGTAGGGAGAAGCTTCCCGTACAGGTAGGAAGATATACATCGAGTGCAAGCAACCGCTTGCCGACTGTTCGTGCCGATCCCTCCCCGAGGGCGAATCTCTCGCCTCGAGAAACCATTTGTCTGGGTGGCCGCAATTTTTTTTCTTTTTCTTTCGTATCGGACTGACGCCGACAACAGCGAAGGAAAAGCCATGGCCACATGTATTGTACAATCCAAAACTACAATGTCGAAATATTGAATAAAAATGATTTTGATGACACATATCAAAAATAAAGCGCGGTGTACCCGCGTACCGGCTAAAATGAGACCTTCAGTAAAGCAACTACAATCTAAGTTGTCACAACCAACCCCTTTTAGATCAAATTAAATTTAACATTGGCAACATTAGATAAAATTAAAATAATGAGCTTTTGTAGAATATCTTACATATTTTTTAATAGATTAATGATTTACGAACCTCCATTGTGGTTTTTATTAGATCTTCCTTGAATGTCTATCGGCTTGCTCTTTGTATTGTTATTCGAAGCTTGTGGTAATATTTGAAATCCGTTAGTGTACACCGGATTCTGTTTCTGGTTGAACTGTGCAGTGTATTGATTCCCCGAGAAGTTTTGAAATTTTCCAGGTTGTGATATGTAGCTGGAACTGTTTGGCAGACTCTGGCTGCTCCCGGGATTGCCATCACTAGTCGACGGTGCGGGCTCTGTCACTGCCAATTTCTGTACCTTTTTTGTGACCTTGGTAATTTCAACAGTGCTGTGTTGTTTCTTATCTTTGGTGTCTGAGTTTGGATCGATAATTTGGATGTCTTTGATATCTGCCGCCCTGCAAAAAAAAAAAAAATCGGTATGAATTTATACTGGTCGATTTTAAAAAGCCGGGACACTCGAATGCTGTGACACAAGATAAGAATCATAAGGATGAAATATTAAATATTTCTAATGCAGAAGCATTACAACTAGGTATATACTTTGTACAGACAAAAATATTTAGGGAAATTAATGGAAATAGCCTACGTATTGATTAGGGCGACATCACATACCAAACAGGGATGCCTCTAGCCACACACCACCATTACAATTATAAACATAACTTGGATAGCCTTTCTGCCACGTTCTGCTGAATTACTATAGTTTATTACTTTGATTCTTAACTTTCTATTGATTGGGCTGCTATTTGTCATATCTTTTAACATGAACAATACTTCTGTCACCATGGTTTCATTTTAACCCGTTCTGTGCCCTTATAGTATATACATGACACAGGCCAGAAACAGATTAAACAATTTCTATTATATATTATTAACCTTTCAAATGCGGGTATTATTTGCGTAAAAACTGTATATGTAGATTTTTGTGACATTTTGCACATATATGAATATTTTACATTTTTTTTATTATATTAATCATTAAAATAAAGATTGATATATATCTATCAATTATTGTGCTAAAGTGCAAAAAATTAGAAAAAACATTGACCATCATGAGCAACGACATGACAACACATTTGATTCGAAGAGAGTAGAACCTGGTACTACAGTGTGTAGATCAGTAATCTGGCACCGCAAGCCCTATACCTACACACATTCTGCGCACCACTCCCCTCCTACAATACTTATACGTATTGACAAATTAATGTCAATTCCTACGAGAAAACATTTTTTTTGTCCGTCCAATAAAATCTTACATATTGTAATTATTTTATCCAATAAATAAAAATATTACAGAGGAATGCCCGGAATATGAACTCTGCATTTAGTATAATTCCAGAGATATTTACATAACTAGAGGCAATTTCAACTCAGTTTATAGCTTCTGAGAAGAAAGATTAATGTATTACTATACATTTTAAAATAAACATGTTGCAATATTATTACAATGCAATTAAATCAAGCCAAAATATAAGTGCTATTTATGTGGTAGATGCCTCACCTACCCAACCAGATAAATGGAGTAAGGCCCGGTTGTTTCAAGTTCGATCAAAGTAAGCGGTCGATTAAAGCATAGATTTTTACGAAAACGGATCGTCTGATTGGTGGAGAACGTAAAAATCTATGCTTTAAAAGAATGCTTACTTTAATCCAACTTGAAACAACCGGCCCTAAGTAATCATCATGCCAGAAGTTTCAAATTAAATCTTTTAAATACTGTGGTACCTCGGTATACGTCCGCTTTGGAATAAGTCCAACTTAGTATACGTCCTGTTTGGACCCGAAACATTTTGCTCGGTATAAGACCTTCGTTTGCAATACGATCCGCGTGCACGCTAGAACTTATACGAGTCAAAAGGACACACCGCGCATGAGTAACTTGTATTAGTAACAAGATCGCACGATACTCTTGTTTACCTCTCATGTGTTAGTACAGCAGTTGCTTACAGTTGCTTACCATACAGTGAATGACTCCCCCAATAACTCCGAATTTTGTAAATTCATTAACCGTGAGTTCTAAGAAAATTAATGAGAGGAGCCAAGCAACTAAGAAAATGGTTATGATCACCACAGAGGCGGAAAAAAAAATTGTTGAAAAGTATGAAAGTGGCTTACATATCCGGGACTTGGCTGCAGCATAGCATATGCCGAGAAGGACAATGTCTACGATTGTGAAAAAACAAAGACGTTAAGCACTTGACTCTTCTCACTAAGGGAAAGTGATGTTAAATCTTCATTTATTTCACCTAAGTTCTTTTTTATTTATGTATTTTAGTATTAAGCAGTGTTTAAATTATTTTGTACAACCACTTCAATGCATAATATTCCAAAAAATTAATCATTTTTCTTTCTTTTCTTATGGGAAAAATACGTTTGGTATACATCACGTTTGTTATAAGTCTAAAGATCTGGAACGGATTAAGGACATATACCGAGGTACCACTGTAATTCTTAAATTACATTAATTGACATTGTCCGAATAAACTTACCTATAACGTGCAATTTACGTTTAATTACAACGTAAGTACATAATATGAAGATATAAACTAAATTACTGTAACATGTTACTCTCAGAATCATCTGTTTCCGCATCTGAAGAATAATCTTCCGGTGTCTGGTTCTTTGACTGTTTCTTTTCTTTGTACAATTCTTTGTAACACATGATTGTGTTGTGGATGCCTCGCGACACGAGCAGGCCACGTTGCTGATTGGAGTCATTATCTGTCAAAATGTGCAAACCTCTCTCTATGAGAGAGAAAGCTTTTGACATCTGTTTTGTAGAGAGAGTGCAGACTTTGGGAGGAATCTCCGGAGTCGGAACATCCAGTTTTTTAATATTTTTCTTGCTCTCCACTTCCCTTACAGGCTTTCCTTGCTCGGATAACAAAAAGTCTGATATCAGAAAGTTGGACAGATTCTCTTCGTGGGATTGCAGTAAGCTAACAACCTCAAAACCGTCCAATCCCAGCATGTTTGCATGTTTCACAATGTCTTCGTAAACTTTAGAGATACTTTCTCCCGGTGAAAAATCATCGTATTCGACGATACATTCTGGCCAAATATTTTTCCATAAGTCATTAATCGTTATGGAGCTGACTTCCTCCCAGGAATCTGCGATAACTTCGACGGCATCCAGAATAGAGAAATTTTTCCAAAAGCTAAAAAATCTCGACTTTTTCCCTTCATCCACTTCTTTACTGAGTTGACGGAAAATTCCTCTCATGTAATAAGCCTGGAAGTCGGTGATGACTCCTTGATCCGTGTGCTGAAGTAGGGCAGATACCGATTTAGGAATGTACACCACTTTTACATTATCGTCGAGCTCATCCAAATTTACAGGGTGCCCCGGCATTTCGTCTATGATCAATAATGCCTTGTTCGGTAAGTTCTTTTTGGTGTAATATCTCGAGATTGCGGGGCAAAAGAAGGATGTAAACCATTCTTGGAAAATACACGTCGTCATCCAGGCCCTTTTATTCGTTCGCCAAATGACGGGCAAACTATATTGCGTATCATCCATTTTAGCTAGCGGGTTTTCTAAATGATACACAAGCAAAGGTTTTATCTTGAAATCCCCCGCTGCATTTCCGCCGAGGAGTAGAGTCAGACGATCTTTGAAGGACTTAAACTCGGATGCGGAGAGCTCTTCCTCTGAAAGAAATGACTTGGAAGGTACACTCTTCCAAAATATGCTGGTTTCATTGACACGGAATACTTGTTGCGAAGTGTAGCCACCTTCGTGGATAGTATTTTTAAGATTTTCAACAAACCGGCGAAGGTCTTCCGTATCACAATTAAGATTTTCAGTGATCAACCTGATATTCTGCAAGCAGTGCCGCTTTTTAAACCTCTCGAACCAGCCATTACTTGCGACAAATGGTTTTGGATCAGAGTCACCCGTGGCAATATGCAAATTGTTATAGAAATAGAGAGCTTTTTCCCGAATCAGCGAGATTGTAATTGGTATATTCCGCTGGACGTGGTCTTCGATCCAAGCGTTTAGCAGGCGCTCCATGTGTTCCATCAGGTTATACCGACACGAGAACCGTTTGCGGGCACTTGCGGGAGTAGCCGCCTGGGCAGATTCCAATATTCTATCTTTATTACTCCGTATCGTTGAGATGGTTGATTTCGCGAGGCCGAGTTCGTTGGAAACCTTGGTAATCTTCTCCCCGGCAGCTATCCGATTTAAAACATCGAGTTTTAGTTGCAGAGTGATTGACCTGCGATTTTTTTTCAAAACTGCACTTGAAAGTTTTTTTCCAGACATTTTGTTTGATTTGTTAAACTAAAACTTCATAAAAATTCACCTAAAAATCACTGTTTCTAGGTTAATGCCAACAAAAGTCTACATTATTTTCACAAACCACTAACATGACTCTGCTAGTAAAAAAGCGCTATCCCAGAGCTATCCGGAATACTTCCCAGTTTACCAAACCAAAAAACCGTTAAATATTAACAAACATAACCATAATATTGTTGTTGACATAATAACATATGACATCCAACCTTACAACTTTCTACTCACTATAAATTGGACGAAATAATACACCAAAGTCGTTTACCAAATAAGTACTACACGAACACGGTGCACACAGTAACAGAGCATTAGGTAATACACCTAAAAATCCCATTTCTACTAATAAATGCTTCCGAAATTGCAACAATATGTATAATCAATTGCAAACATTGGATACAAAAGGTATATAAAATTGAATTACTTTAGCGTTACTTGAGGCTTTGGGTACGGGAAACCATTCCGGAACGCTCGAGTCAGAGTAATTGACGATCCATCGGCTTCGACGATCGTACCCTGGTAGCATCCGAGGGGCTCGGCACAATTAATAGAAACGCCGCATCCGATCCAAGAAGACATTATTAGGTACTTTAGCAAACAATCGGAGCGCTAAAAGCCTCAATAAATATTTTTTTCGTGTCGTTTTAACGACTTTCCAGTGAAACATACGCGAATCACATTAATGCGTATTTGGGTCAATAGGACCACGGCTCACAAAAACTGAATTGATTTCAAAGGAGCAAAAATGCCCACAAATTCGTATAAATTATAAAACAGATATTGACTTCTATACACTGTACACTTGAAAACTTCCTGTATATCTGTATTGCACAACAATTACTCAAAAACACTTTTGCAGGCTTTATGAATCCCGTGGCTTTCTGTCGAAGCATCCGTGCCAACCATAGAAAAATAAAACATAACATTTGACAGCTGATTCAGTTTTTCATAGAAAAAATTGAATATTCATAAGCACCGGGATCTTGAAGCAGCTACTGTCAAGATAGCTGTCAACAGCTGTCAACAATGTTTTAATGTTTACATAATTGTAAAAAATAAGCAGAATCCTAGACATGATGTTACATAATGTAATCAACAACTTCTCAAGACAGTGTTGTTGTAAACCTTTCAAATTATCGAGTAGAAGACTTAAAAGTGTCGTGACTGGCGAGAGAGCAAAAGAATGGAAAACTGTTGTTGGGTTAGAAGTTCACGCGCAGATTTCTTCAAATACAAAACTTTTCTCCGGAGCTAAAACGGATTTTGGTTCTTTGGTGAATAATTGCGTTTCTCCCTTTGATGCCGCTATCCCCGGGACCTTGCCGGTACTCAACAGGCGATGCGTGGAATCCGCGGTATTGGCTGCCATAGCTCTCGACTGCAAAATTAATAAGGTGTCTACATTTGACCGCAAGCATTACTTTTATGCCGATTTACCGGCCGGATACCAGATAACTCAACAGCGAGCCCCAATTGCACAGGATGGAAAATTAGAATTTCAAGTGAGTGTTCTTACAATATTTGTGATGATGAAACCCGTCCCTAGATGAACATAATCATTGCATTAAAGAATTGCCTACCTACATATATTTAAAGAATTACCTAGGTACTTATAATACAAAAGTAAACAAGAAGCGATTTTCTATCTACCGCATCCCAAAATTATTACTATGGCGTGTTAAAAAGTAAGGTCTCCTATTTTTTTTTCATAGAAAATCAAATTTATTCACAACTACGCGTACATTGTTGGAAAGCTTGAACATTTAGCTATTTTTCTACAAAGTCGCCTTGAAGATCAATCACTTTTCGCATCTTGGTAACCAGCTTTTTAATGCTGGCATCGTACCACTCTCCTGCAGCGTCGCGAAGCCAACAGACGACTGCTTCTTGCACTTCCTCGTCTGACTTGAATTTCTGTCCCCCAAGGAGACCTTACTTTTCAATACGCCCTCGTAGTTATCTTGTTATTAAATTCTTCTTCTTCTTCTTCTGCTTCATCTAGGACTGCGTCCTGTCATTGCTCGGAGCCTGTTCCTGGGATACAGATGTCCAGCTATCTCGCCATCTTTTATGCGGTCTTCCTGGGAGTCTGGTACCAGACTGCAGCTTGTTCGCTGCTATGCTCACAAATCTCTCAGTACAAGCTCTCTCCACATGATCTCTCCAGTAACGTCTTCTAGATCTTCCCCATCGGACAATATCCTCGACGTCACAGGTCCTTCGTATTTCGGAATTCCTCACTCGGTCTCGGATTGTCAGTCCTGCAATGGGTCGGAGAGTCTTCATCTCAGTTATTCTTAGGAGATTTTTTGTTCTGGTAGTGTCAGCCCTTGTCTCGATACCGTACGTCATGATTGGGCGGACACAGGTCTTGTATATCTTCACTTTGCTCTCCTTGAGCATATGTTCATTTCTCCAGACAGCATTTCTCAAGCATCCAGCAATAGTTGCGGCTTTGTTTGCTTGCTCTCTTACTTCTTCGTAGAGGTCGTTACTGCTGGATATCTCGACACCCAAGTACTTGAAGCTCGTTACTTGCTCTATTATTTTATCATCAATTGCCAGCTCGCATGTTATTGGCAGTTTCGATGTTACCATGCTCTTAGTCTTAGCTACGGAGGTTTTCATGTTGAATCTTTGTGAAGATATATGGAATTTGTGCAGAAATTTTTGAAGATCGTCTTCGGAGTTGGCTATTAATACCGCATCATCAGCATAGCATATTATATCTATCTTTTTGTCTCCCATGTTGTAGCCTAGATTCATTGTTTTGACATCTTCTATTAGCTTATCCATGATGATATTGAATAAGAAGGGGCTCAAGCTATCTCCCTGTCTGATGCCTACTGCGGCTGGGATTTCTTTCGATAGATCATTGTTTACTTTTATGCGCATTTTGTTGTTAGTATTCAAGTTATGAATAGCCTTGATGATGGGTAGTGGTACATCTTTTTCCGTTAGGATATCTATAACATCTTCTAGAAGCACTCTGTCAAAGGCTTTAGTGAGGTCAACAAAACACATATACGCCGGTTTATTATATTCAATGGATTTTTCCCTTATTTGTCTTACCACGAATATTGCGTCAGTGGTAGACCGGTTTTTTCTGAAACCTTGCTGTTCATTACAATTTTGAATTATGTTCTCCAGTTTTGTTTTTACAATGCTTGTGAAGAGTTTTTGCGATGCGCATAAAAGGGATATTCCTCTATAATTTTCCGGGTTTGTTAAATTCATTAATTAATAATCTCCCCGGGACAAACAATAGATCAGAATAAATTTATAATTGAAACTAAAAAACATGTATACGACACCTACTAGACACTTAAAATGATCATGACTGTTTGAGGTGGTCAGTTCACACCAAATCTGCACCTTCCATTCAAATATTTTCCCCAACCGAATTTCAGAGCTACTGCTACTTCTTATAAATATACATATTTCTTTGTATTGAATCAATGTTTTATATTCAATTTTATTTGTATTATTTAGATTAATGCATATTTATTCTTTATATCTGTAAATTTATATAAATACTTTTATGATGAATTTGTGTCTATACTCCTTTTCTGTACACAAATCTCTGACTCTCACAGAGATAGTAGAAAAATGTGTCCCTTTATTTTAAATGTTTTATTGTACCACTTTATGTAAAAATAACAAATAAATAAGTAACAAGTCTAATTGATAGACAAATAATACTCCTGAATATTAATGATACACTATTTCACTAGTTTTAGCTCCTCATTTAATTTTTCTTCATTCTAACCCTGATGATAACCATTGAAATCTGAAACATATTTTGGACAATGACATAATCATCACTCACAATCAAAATAACCCAAAAGAAATTCTGTGATAATAATTTTATTTTATTTTTTTTGGGAAACATACAGTACAATTTTTATTTTTTTTTATATATTATATCAAAAAAATATTTGTGAGTATGACCAGTAAAGTTTCTTCAAAGCTGGTAAAAAAAAAAAAACAATAAAAATAATGATAAAGAATATATGATAAATAATAAATATTTCAAAGATTTAAATTATGATAATGCATAAAATGGGAGGGGTGGGTAGAGGGAGGGAATGGGATTCAATTAAAGAAGTATCAAATCAATAGTCATAAATGAGATTACGGGGTTTCATTTTAAATAAAAGCAAATTGTCAGTAAAAATGTCTAGATTATTTGTAGAATATAACAGATTGTATTTTGAGGTGGAAAGAGTTACAAAGCAGTTTTTTAAGTAGTTCGTCCTACCAAAGTTTGCGTAAAATAAATTATTTGAACGCGTTGAGTATGTAGGACAACTTAAACCTATTTGCTCTAATAAATAGGGTGAGTCAACCAAGTTATTCAAGATTTTATAAAGATAACACAGATCTTGTATGCATCTTCGATATGATAGAGGAGGGATTTTATGGTAACACTCGCTTTCTGTGTATGAGTTGAATTCTAAACGGGAACGGAAATTTAAAATATTGAAAAATTTGTGTTGGATATTTTCATGTCGCTCACTGTATGTAGAATAATGAGTGTTCCAGACTACTGATCCAAACTCCAGTTGACTGCGTACAAATGAAAAATATAAAGTGATTAATGTATACATTCAGAATATTTCGAGTTTGTTAGTATATTGCTCTCAAATTCCGTAAATCAATTGTAGATTTTCTCATTAGCGACATCTGTGGGGATTTAGGGGAATGAAAATGGCTTTGTACTTTGTGGCCGCATGGAAAGGCGGTTACAACTCATATGTGAAAGCTTTCCACGCAATTTGAACATATATACAACTTTCAAAAAATGAATAAGCATGGTATATTCTATCATGGGTGGAAATGGCGAATGTTACATTGTGTAAAGTGATCACTTAAGCCAACCATAAGATAGGTCATAAGTCCTATGTACACCCAAATGACTTCTATACCTACTTTTCCATAAGAAATACAGTTTCGTCTCTGTGAGATATCTATAATATACATTAAATGTATACGTTGATTGAAATGGGTTTGACGTATAATGAATATAAAGAAATACTTGACTACCTTGTATATATGGTATTACCTGCCTAACACACCATCTCCCCACAGCACTGCACCTTCCCAAACCGCCACTGCCCCTGATATATCTGCATCATACGCCGTGAAAAAATATCCCCAGCAAATCCTTTATCATGCCCTTAAAACCTTTTCACCGGCATCATTTCACCTCTCATATATAAAGGCAGACAATGGGCTTAATAAAATATATACATGTTGTGGCAGAATTATTTCAATGGCTGCTATATCACACAAATTTTTATTATCACACAATTATTATTTTCCTTCTCCCTGAAGGTGTTCACACCAGGCTTACACAAAAAGCCATACAAAAAGGTGTCGACCATAAAACAGATACAACTAGAGCAGGACAGCGGAAAATCCTTACACGATGCAGAACTAGGACGATCCTTAGTGGACCTCAATCGAGCTGGAATACCACTAATTGAAATTGTTTTTGAGCCGGACTTGGAGGTGAGTTACCTACTGGTGTGTCCGTTTTAACCAACATTATTTAAAAAATTAGAAACAAAATTTCGGTTTCATCTAAAATATAATAAATTTGCTTTTTATGTTGTTTCTGATACCACAATTCACAGCAGTAATATTATGTGTGTCATGTAAAAGTTATTTTTTAATGGTTAGCTATCTGGGATCCAGTAATTTCTTAAAAAGATTTAATAAAATTCATACAATCCTTTTTTTTTTTAATGCACATGCAATAATTATTTTCAAACTAAGCTAAATGCTTGTACTATGAAAATAAGACTAAGGCCTGAATACAGAGTCAATTACTTAATGATCTAAAGGTTTAGGTACACTTTTAAGGCGTACTTTAACCTTTAAATCATTTAAGTATTGACTCTGTATTCGAGCCTAACTTTCTGGCCCCCTAGGCTCCACCTCTAACCGGATCACTAGCCAAGTATCTTATTAAAAAACTAAAATAAGCACAATATCAAACATAATAATTTCGTTATCTGTCCGTCAGAAGAAGAAAAATGGCCGGATATGGGGGCTTGAACCCCGGGCCACCAAACCCGAACCGGCCTATCAACGCATGTGGCTACAGCCGCCTCTCCGTAGACCGCCAAAAATATGTTATAAATATATTATAGGATTTAGCAAAGACGCAAACCAATATTCCGTCATTTCTGACGGGTTACAGCTAGTTATTTATTAAAGAACCTATTTTTATTACATATTTCGCCCTAAAAAAATTGTTAACTGTGGTGACATTTTATAGTAGACTCTGGATTATCTGGGTTCACATTAACTGGGCCGCGAATCAACTGGAGCAATGAAAGATTCTGTTTTTTTAATACATACTTATTTTGAAATTCTTCATAAATGTTAAATATACTATCAAGGTAAAAAGCTGAATGCGGGCAGCCATAGAGTTTAAAAATCACTTCATTCAATTCAGCACCATTCACCAAAAGGTTAGCATAGGAAAAATACAAACATCTCTGCCGTCGTATTTTAACCCTTAATTACTCGCACGAAGAAAATTATATAACTACTCGCACAGGGTCTCAGGTGACCCCAAATTGTAGGAAATATTTTATTAGCTATTTTATTATTAAAGTGCTTTATTTGAACTATTATATTTTTAAGAAACAACATGAATTAATATCTTATTAGATAAAAAACAAACTAAAGTAAAATAACTAGCAAAAATTAACATTTTGTTCTTATGGTGAGATCAAAGTTAAAAATTACAATACTTTTGGGAACTCTCAGAATCATTGTTATCACATTGTTGACAATATATCAACGAGTGATCATTGCACACAAATTTTGCGCTTTTTGCATCTTGTTGTCACTTTGCGAGCGCTTTTCCGCAGACAGTTGTTGCAACGCCCACGTTTTGTTGTGGTTGGTGGAACGCGATTTTCCAGGTCATGCACTTCTATAAGACGAATTTTTACAATCTTAGGTGTTGCATTGACTTCGAGCCGTCAAAGATTGCCTATTGAAAGACAATTGCCGCAAGAAATGACACCTCACTTAAGTACGTAAATTGACTATATTTGCGCGATGCACAAAGAGTGCATTCATGCTTGTGACATTTATAATGTAATGTTTGGATAACTTTGTTTAATGACATGTATTTATACACTAAACTAATAACAATATAAATTGAAGTAATAATACACGAAAAAATATAATAAAATAAGCAACTTGCCTCTTTCATAAAAGTTACGTATCTACTCGCATGGGGTCACTGTTCAAGAGAGCAGAGACGCATTCTTCCGCTCTCATGACTTAATCGCTACTAAAATGCAAACTTTGACATGAGTTAGGAAGCTAGCGAGGGTGAGGGAAAAAAGGGAACACGGCAAGTACTTTTTTTTTTTTAATGCGAAAGTGCTTTGACCCCATGCGAGTAATTAAGGTTTAAATAAAAAGATAGGACAATTTTTAGGGTTCGTAATTATTTTCCTATTTTATATGTTCAATATTGTATTTTCTTGCCTTATAGCTTTGTGCGATTATTTGAATTTGGTGTTGTGTGTTTATAATTACTTTCCAAAAATTTTTTGCGCAGTTATCTGTTTTTTTTTTATCCGGGTCATTTTTTCCCTGCGGCCCCAGATAATCTACTACACTGATTTGTCTACTATATTGATTTGATTCACAACCATATCCACTAAATTAAATTTTCTTTTTACCCCGTGGCCTACCGGGAGCTATCGAGGGAAGTACACCTGAATCTTATCCTCGTAAATAAAACGAACAACGCTTCTATCATATTTAGGATGGAGAGGAAGCAGCTGCATTGATCCGTGAGCTGGTGCTCATTCTCTTTCGCTTGGGCTGCTGCAGCGGACGCCTGGAAGAGGGTGCCCTCCGTGTAGACGCCAATGTCTCGGTCCACCTTCCACAACAGCCTTTTGGCACCCGCACAGAGGCATGTCCATCCGATTTTATTTGAAACATTACATGAATCGCGTGAAAAAATATTTATCAAGATTTCTCATAGGTGTCTTATAGAGACGAAGCTATTTTTTATATAGAAAAGTAGGTATGGAAGTCTTTTTGGGTGACCATAGGGCTTACAGCCTATCGTACAGCTGGCTTAAGTGATCACTGTACACAATGTAACGATCACCAATTTCACCCATGATAGACTACAACATGTATTAAGTTTTTGGAAGATGTGTTTATGTTTAACTTGCACACCTCGTTTCATATGTGAGTTATATTTCTACTACAGCCACCTGCAGTCGAAAACTTTGTCATTCCCATACTCCAATACAGATGTCACTTTGTGAGATATCTATATTTTGATTGGACTTTTTAAAGCAAAATTCTTTATATGTGTATACGACATTCTTCTGAATTATAACTTCTGAAATTTATTTCATTTTTAAATCCTTTTTAGACCAGTTTTTATATATTCAGAATTTGATAGATGTAGTAGTCTATCATGGTTGGAATTGGTGATTGTTACATTGTGTTAAGTGATCACCTAAGGCAGTCATACGATAGGTCTTAAGCCTTATGAACACCCAAAAGACTTTCATACCTAATTTCCCATATAAAAAATAGTTTCGTCTCTATGAGACATCTATAATATATCTTGATGTCCCCCTGGGGATATAACCCAGTATTGTATTCTTGGAAAATTTAAACACTCAGAATATTCTGAAAAAATATTTAGTTACCACCCGGGTCCCGTATCCGGAACTTTCTCTCACTTGGAGAATGTGAAACCATTACACTATTTTAACTACACACTTTTATGTTGATACTTTTTACTTGTATCTTATTCCTTCTGATGTAGTGAGATTATCAATTATTTCCCATTATATGATTTTATTGTATTTCCAGTTTAATTTTCAATATTTAATTGAAAATACACTGTTGTGTTTTTTGAGAGTTTACATTTGTTCCACAAATATCAAAATTTAAATTCCCATTTCAGCATAACATTCTTGCCAATACTAATACTCTGACAACAACAGATGGCAGATCTGTCAAATGTTACGATACGTCAGTCTCATTTTTAAAAAGTGTAGAAATTTTTTATCAGTATATAAAAAATAAACCACGTCTTTGTTACTGTGAAAGATATACATATTTTTGAATTTGACTCCCATTTATTAACATTTTCATTAGTGCTGTTATTAGACTTTTGTTAAAAATTAAATGAAAGGATCGAAGAATATTTTTTCTTCTGAATGAAGGTTTGAACTTCGTGGTGACATTATTATTAAAATAAAACAAATCACTTTGTTTTCACCACTTTATTACATATAAAATAGCCAAACAAAATTTATGCACAACCCACTAGTGAATATTTTTCCACTTAAGATTCCATCCCCTTCCGATGACATTCCATAATTAATTAACACCTCCATAATAAATTAACACTTCCGATCCCCCCCCCCCCCCACTTTCCGCCCCTTCACCTTCACCGTGACGCACTTGCATGGTTTATCTTTTTCAATTTTAGTACACAAACAATCCTGAAGAAGAGAACATTGTTCTCGATACATGTAGATTTTATATTTAATAAAGTGGTGAAAACCATTGACGTATTATAAATAGACACGTTATTCCCATACTGTGTTTCAAATGTAGCAAATGCAGAAAAATCTGGTAATTTGAAGTCACGGTGACTAAAATAACATACTCATTCTTACAATAGTGTACGATACTCTGTTCGTTTTTCCCCGGGACTCTTTTTTCGGCATGCCGTCGCGTCCAATCACAAAGAAGGTCCGTTCGATAACGAATGCAAGTAAGGCAATTGCCTTCTTTTTGACTTGCCACGATTTCACGCTTGTAATGTATCTACAGTTTATTATATCATTGGCGAAAACAAAGTGATTTGTGTTTTATTTTAAGAAAGGATGGCGTTTCCGGTGTAATAAGTGTTCATTTATATTTTTCGATATGTAGGTAAAAAATATTGGCTCTGTCCGCGGTGTGGCGGGGGCCATCAAATATGAAGCAGAACGACAAATTGCCGTGCTGGAAGCCGGAGGGAAGGTCACTAATCAAACAATGACTTGGGATCCCGACCTGAAAGCTACCTTACCCATGAGAGACAAGGAGGTCCAACAGGACTATAGGTGTGTGCTAAATATTTAATCATTTTGGTAATTTAATATTTTGCTTTTTTCCAGCTTTTTACTGACTTTTTAACCAGGGTGTTTAAGTAAAAATGCAATTAAGAAATAATTTTCCTTTATCCATAGTATCATAAACACATTGCAACGCGGAGAACCCCCCTGAGCCTGGGCCTCATGCCAGGCCGGAAGCCCTGCACATTGCCACCGGCTAGCTCCAGGTCGGCTTTCCGGAAACCGCGTGGTCACGTGCATATTGCGGGTGCACCGGGAAACTAGGGGCGAGATGCTCGAATCTCGTGGTAGGAGGGTGACAATAACAACATGGTATTTGGAAAGAAAATTACAATTGTTTATTAACAAAAAGAAAAAAATTAGAAAATCATTACAGTACAAGGTGCTAAATGACGATACTTTATTGTCATGATCATGTTGATGACAACAAATGATTACTGGTTAAAGGCTGGTTAAATAACCAATACGCATTAACAAACGATAATACGTAATAGCATAATGAAAAAAAAAATTAAACACGTTAACTCAATATAAAACCACTATTTATTAGTTAATATGCCAACCGGTTTCGCTTTACTAAAGCTTCATCAGGCCCATCAGAGCACTATTAAGAACCATCCCCACAAAGGAGCTCTTGCGCACATCTTAACCCCCTTAAATGTCAATGTTCCACGTCCCTGGGGCGATCATTCAACATATAAAATGTAATAACAACTTAACCTATAAACAACAATAACATAACACTACAGATTTGTACAAGAAAACGGGGACGATTCGTCGGATGAAGACTTCGGGAACGGGATTGTAAATCCAGGTGATGGTTGCGGAGTCATGCTCACACAGGCTTGTTGGGCACTGCATCCATGGGCACAGCGCCCCCAATATTATTTCAGTTATTGATAGTGTGGATATCTCGCCCACAGGGATGACCAAACTCGAGACCAATTGCCTCATCCATGCTCACTGCGTCGGCGGAGACGTGCTGACCTCGTACCTCGTATGCTGACCATTGATACATATCCATTGCATCTTGTACAGAACATATATTAAACAGACTACAATTTTTTTGTGAGGGAAGTGGAGGTGTTATTTGCAGACGACGTCGCCTTGCTAGCAAAAGGAGTTACAAATAGTCGTCGACGAACTTGACGAGGAAACAAATCGCGCAGGGATGAGACTGAGCGTAGATAAATCCGAAATCATGCTGATTGGCAGAAGCAAAAAGCAATGTAACATAACGTGCCAGAATAGGCATCTAAAACAGGTGAACAGTTTCAAATAACTCTGTGTAATAACATCCCAGGGTGGAAAGCAAGAAAGTGAATTGGATAGGAGGATAGGAACCGTAAGCCAGGTAGCACGATCCCTGTATTATCCCGTACTTAGAAAAGCGGAGCTTAGCTAGCGAATAAAGTATTCAATCAGTTTTCAAGCCAACCCTAGTGTACGGCTACGAGCACTGGATCTTGACCAAGAGAACCCGTTCAAGGCTTCAAGCCGCCGAGATGTGATTTCTACAAGGAATAGCAGGAGTTACCAAAAGGGACAGGCTCAGAAATACGCAAATAAGAGAATGTCTCAAAATGGAACCCTTATTGACATTTATCGAGAAATCACGGCCACGGGATATATCCTATATGACTGGGATATATCTTGCGGATGCCGGAAGATAGACTGCCAAAGAGGATATTCCAGACAAGATCAGAAGTCAGAAGACCAATGGGCCGTCCTAGGAGGAGCTGGCGGAAACAGTTGGAGGACTGCTGCGAAACGAGGTTGCACCTAAATTGGGCTGACGTTGAGAGTGAGGCCCAAGATAGGAAGAGTTGGAACCTCCTATGCGGTGCAGAGACCCCGACCCAATAGATAAGGGATAGAAGTAAAAAAAGAAGACAATTTTTTCTCATGATTATAAAATTCTACAATTGTATTATGTACATATTTTGATCTCAAATTTATATTCCCGATGGAATGGAATGGTGTTCCATGTAAGCAATTTTAATTTCTGCTTTAAAGATTTGGCCTAAATAAGCAACTGCTCCGAATAACAGGTGGCCCAAATCAGCTCCATTGTTATTGCATTTACCTTTATTTGTATCACAATTCTTTTATGTACTTTTCAGATATATGCCAGAACCAAATCTTCCACCTCTGGTCTTAAACATGACTGAAGTTCATGATGCCGATTTGGTAAACGTCCCAATGCTTGAAAAAACTATCCCAGAACTTCCAGAAGCATCAAGACAAAGGCTTATGTTACAGTTCAGCCTTACCACAGAACAAGCTATTCAGATTGTCAGCGAAAACAAACTCTTCAAGTATTTCGAAGACATTGCGGTTAATACAAAAAGAAATCCCAAAACTATAGCTAATATTCTAATCAACGATTTATTGACATCTATGAATAAGAACAAAGTGAACTTGGATGCTTGTGACTTATCTTCTGACAGTCTCGGTGAGCTGATAGATTTGATAGAATCCAAAGGTATCAATCTTGTCACTGGCAGGAAGGTGATAGATTTACTGGTAACAGGAACCAAATCTACACCGTCGCACATCGTACATGCTAATGGTTGGACCCTTATCAATGATGACAGTGAAATTGAAAAGTTATGTCGTAAGGTAATTAATGAAAATCCTGACATGTTGGAGAAGTACAAAGCAGGAAATGCAAAGATATTTAAAGCATTTGTGGGGCTCTTGGCAAAGGAAACCAAAGGAAAAGCTAACATGCAAGCTGTTATAACTAAACTGGAAACATTATTGAAAAATAAATAATTTTAACTGTCTTATACTAATTAATATTATATGATGGTAAATTAAATTTGTTATTCAATTATTTTGCTGTTGTTTTATTTTCGTTAACAAAACAAATACACTTATTGCGAACATTCTGACAGTTTTTATTACTTTATTGATTTTTCTTGTTTCATTTACATATTTATTTTGCAATATTACAATTTTTATATTTAGTGTGTCCATACAGATAACAACCTTGTAAAAACCCTATTTTCAATTTTTGCAAAGTTTTTATCATTTTATTTGTCTTGTATTAAAGCGAATGAATTCTTCTTGATCTAAGTTACCGTAATGATAATATTGAATTCTTTGTTATATAAGTTACTGTAATGATAGTTCAACTTTTTTCAAAAAATAAGTTAGAAATATTGAAAAAAATGCAAACTTTGATATTGAATATCTACATAACCATTGATATTAATTAGGTCATGAACATTTCCGACTCATTGTCAAGGCAGGAATCCCACCTGTAAAGTTTTTGCTACCAGCTATGAGACACTCAATATATGCTAAAAATAAACATGACACTTTATGCATTAATTATCTCATATTATGTAACTTTTTTCTTCTTATACATATACATATATTTATGTACTTTAAAAAAAAAATCGATATCAATATATATATATATAAAGAAACCCGTGTTTCCCTACACGCCAAGTTTTCTTCGCAACCAGACAATACCACCCCCTGGTGGTTATAGTGGTGGATAGCCCTTAGTGTCACATTTAAAATGTGCGAGTTTCGTGGGGGTGGCTGAGCGTGGGTGGGAGTGGGTGGCGAAAATGTGCATTTTAGTCCATTGTTTTGTTATGGGAAGGCCGCAAATACTTCAGATTGTTCCAGAATGGGCCCGCCGACTGTGTCGGTAAGTCTAGAAGGTTCCGGAAAAATCCGCTCTAGAAAGTTATGAAAGGAGAACGTTCTAGAAAATTCCCAAAAGTTCTATAAGGTTCCAAACTAAGTGGCGAAGTATGCCGGTGAGAGAATATTTCAGAATGTCCATTAAAGCTCTAGAAAGTTCTGGAATGGGAGTGTTCTAGAAGATTACCGAAAATTCTATAAGGCTCCATACTAAGAGGTGAGTTTAGAAGGTTCCAGAATTTTCGATAAAGATCTAGAAAGTTCTGGAAGAAGAACGTTCTAGAAGATGATTAAAAATTCTATTAGGTTCCTAAGTGAGCAGCGGAGTGTGTCGGTGTGTCCAGAAGGTTCCAGAACGATCGTGAAGGTTTTCGAATGCTGTACAAGTTTCTGGAAGCAGAAGGTTCAAGAACATTCTTTAAGGTTCCAAACTGAATGGCGGAGTGTGCCGGTGAGTCTAGATGATTCTAGAATATTCGATAATACTTTAGAAAATTCTGGAAGGAAAAGGTTCTAGAAGATTCCTGAAAGTTCTATAAGGTCACAAACTGAGTGGCAAGGTGTGTCACTGAGTCTAGAACAGAAAGTTCATGATATTTCTCGAATTCTTTAGAAGGTTCCGGAAAAAAACGTTCGAAAAGGTTCTATAAGGTTCCAATCTGACTGGCGGAATGTGTCGGTGAGTCCAGAAGATTACAGAACGTCCGATAAAGCTGTAGAAAGTTCTGGAAGGAGGTTCTGGATATTCTAGAATATTCCCAAAAAATCTATAAGGTTCTTAATTGAGTGCGGAGTGTGTCAGCGAGACTAGAAGATTCCAAAACGTTCGATAAAGCTCTAGAAAGTTCTGGAAGGAGAACGTTCTAGAAAATTAACGAAAGTTCTTTAACCCTGGAATCCTACTTGGGATGCTGGAGCACCCCACAGCATTTTCAATTTGTTATTTTGTCGTTTGTTTAATAGGTATAAGTTTATACGTCCGCGTATTTTACTTTGCGGCCGAGTACCCTAGAGTGGTCAGTACCTCGGCAACTGCCGAGTTTTGTAGTCGTAAGTACATGTGTTGCGGGGTGCTCAGGCACCCCTGTGTAGGAAAATCGTAAGTATTTGTGTAATATAAATTAAATTATTGTACAAGTTTATGAAATTTATCTATGTGATATTTAATAATATTGATTATATTAGTATTACTAATTATTGCAATAACCTTAAATTTAAAATTTTTGAGATTAATTTCAGTTTCAGTTATATTTACCTCTTTTAGTCATCCTAATTATGGGCAACTAAGGTCCAGCAAATAATATCCATGGATAACTGGTTCACCAGCATTCTTTTAGCGATAATTTACTTACAAAAGACTTAACGATGATAGGTACAACACGCAAAAATAAAAGTGAAATACCGGTCTTATTTTTAAAGCTATGAGACCGAGAAAACAAACTGCTATGTTTGCGTATGATGGATCTAACTCTCTTATCCTATTGTCTGCTAAAATCAACCAAGAAGAAGGTTATCATTATGTTGTCAACTCTTCATTATTCTCCTGACAAAAATTAATTAAATGCTCCAGGAAATAATTAATTATTATAATAAAACCAAAAGTGGCGTCGACGTTTTCGATGCATTGGCTAAAAAATACTCCGTCCAAAGAAAATCGCGATGGTGGCCGATGTGCATTTTTATGGACTTTTGAATGGTATTGGCATTAACTCTTGGGTTCTCTACAAATGTTCAAAGGCAACAAATAAATCAGAAATAAAATTCAGAAGAACTTTTAAAAAAAAAATCTGCACCAACTCATGAGTCATTATTCGGAAGAACGCTCGCAAAAGCCAAGTTTGAGGAGGGATATAAAATAAATTATTTGTAGTATCCTTAAAAAACCCATGCCAAATGAAAGCTGGATTCCTCAGCATCACACCCAGGAACGTTGTGGATTCTGTCCCAGGAGTAAGAACCGGAAGAGCAAAACATAGTGTACGAAGTGAAAAACTCCGATTTGTTTGGAACATCAAATAAAAATATGCCAAAAATGCTACAACTAATTAATAATAAGTAGATTTATTTTTATTTTTGATCTTAAGTTTACAGTCCTACGTCTAATAAAGAAATATATTTTTTAAATTGCTTCATTAAAAAAATAACAACTCCCAAAGTCTGGGGTGCTCAGGCACCCCTTGTAGGAAAATCGGTTGGGCAAAACAGTGTAGGATTCTAGGGATAAGGTTCCAGACAAAGTGACGGAGTGTATCTGTGACTCTATAAGGTTCCAGAACGTTTGATAAAGTTCTGGAATGTTCTGGAAGGAGAACGTTGTAGAAATTCTTTATTCTTCTAAAGAATGTTCTCTTACATTCCAAACAGTGTGGCGGAGAGTGACTGTAAGTCTAGAAGGTTCCAAAATGTTATTGAAGGTTCTCGATGCTTTAGAAGATTCTAGAAAGACAAAAGTCAAGAAGGTTCTAAAAGATTCCAAACAGAGTGGCGGAGTGTGTCGGTGAACCTAGAAGGTTCTAAAACTTTCAATTAAGTTCTCGAATATTCTGGGAGGAGAACGCTGTAGAAGATTCCCGAAAGATCTCTAACGTTCCAAACAGTGTGGCGGAGTGTGTCTGTGAGTCTAGAAGGTTCTAGAATGTTCGGTAAAGCTCTAAAAATTTCTGAAAAGAGAATGTTCTAGAAGATTCCTTAAAGTTCTATAAGGTTCCAAACTGAGTGGTGAAGTATGTCGGTGAGTCTAGAAGGTTCCAGAACGTTCATTATGGTTCTCGAATGTTTTAAAAGGTTCTGGAAGGAGAAATTTTTTCAAGGTTTTATAAGGTTCCAAACCGAGTGGCTGAGTTCGTCGGTGAGTCTAGAAGTTTCCAGAAGATTAAGAGAAGGTTCCAAAATGCTCTAGAAAGTTCTGGATGGAGAATGTTTCAGAAAGTTCTATAAGGTTCCCAACTGAGTGGGGGAGCGTGTCGGTGGGTCTAGAGGTTCCAGAAAGAATTATTATGCTTTAGAAGATTCTGGAAAGGGAAAGTTCTAGAAGATTCCAGGAAGTTCTATAAGATTTCGGAATGCTCTAGAAAGTTTTGGAAAGTTCTCTTAGAGTGTTATGATTGTGCGCTAAAATATTTGTTGATATTTTGGCAAAGCGAAGACGGTCCAGCAAGGCAATCCAATCACAGGTGCCGAAACCAGCAAAAAAAAGACATCAACACAATTCTATGCTTACCGAATTATGATCCTGAGCGAAGCCGGGCCAACCAGCTAGTATATATATAAAAATGTAACTCCCTCTCCAGACACAAGAGTTAGTCTCTTATTGGAGAGGTACAATGATAAAAAATTTATGTACCTAATTTTTTTTTTATGTATCAAATATGTAAATATATAAGATTTGTAATTAAAAAAAATAATAATAAAAAAAGTGCCTGGCATAGGTATTAACCTCTTCAACCGACACCACTCCAATCTGTTCTATGCCAGTTTAAGATGCCGACAATACAAAATGTTTAGCCAGCAACGTTCTTTCCAAGCTGCGCGTGTATGCGGCCGTGCAGCAGTTCTGATAGTCCCGCATGGTTGTCACTAGAGCCTCCAATCCGAATATTCGAAACTCAGATATATTCGCCTGTTTTTAAGTATTCGTTATTCAAATACTTTAAAAAGTATTCGCTCTTATTTATATATGAGATTTTTAATATTTTTCTAAACGAAACAAAGGTTTACGGACCCTGGAAGCCGAATGCAAGCATTCATTCATTCACTCGGGTATACGAATTCGGACATCAAAGATGTAAACGCCTTTGTCGGACATCTTCTGCTTATCTTTATGGCTTTATGACAACAAATTTTATTACATTGTTTTGTCAACTTGTACTTAGTTTTCATAAATACTGAAGCCGACAAACAGGAAGTTATATACAAAATAATGTGAAAAAAAAATTCATGTGGGATGTGAGATAAACGTATCAATTCAACATTATTTTTCAATATATTTTTTGTTGTTTTTTTTATAACATATATTTTTAAAAATTAAAATAATTAAATTCTCTACAATTATTGTGTTTTTATTTTACATATATAGAATGTATTTATTTATTTGTATTTATCATCCTTATTCCTTTCTTAATATGTAAATTATTCCTTTCTTAAAAATATTATGAGTATATTGGAATATATTATCATTAACTATTCGATATTCGAATAGTTGGAATCACGAATATTTGGAGGCTCTAGTTGTTACCATGTTATCACAAGCTAGCACGCATTCCAAAGATCTTCAGACCAAATGAAGTTTCAGCACGTAATTTTAAGTTTTCACCGAGTTCCTAACAAAACAAAAAAAGTTAAGAGGAATTCAAACTTGAATGGCTTCTTTTGTCATTTGAAACTGAAATGCCATCCACACAATACAGACCAATGCCATCATCAAATTGATTGCAAATTTCAACAGTGAAAATCAGGAAAATTTTTGGTTATCGCAACAATATATATAATATGTAATGGAAGATGTGTGTGCGCAACATCCGTTACAATAAAAATTATAGTAAACAAATAGAACAATAGAAAATACATCAAATGAATAAAAATAACTTAATTAAACCCCACTTATATTTATTGTCAAATCCAACCAGGTTTCGCTACGACCGTAGCTTCTTCAGGGAGAATCTTAACTGCCTAAACATTCAAAAATTATGTGCTTATATACTTTCACACTAATATATAAGCACATAATTTTTTAATGTTTAGGCAGTTAAGATTCTCCCTGAAGAAGCTACGGTCATGGCAAAACCTGGTTGGATGTCCGACCAGGATTTAACAATAAATAAAAGCGGTGTTTAACTAAGTTATTTTTATTTATTTAATTATAATGTACCACCACCAAGTGTTTGCTTCTTTCGAAAATTAGAAAATAAATCATAAGTATTTTTAAAAAAATACCACTTTGATGTCGCTTATCTATCTCCGTAACTGTTGACATTTCACCTAAATTGTAGAGAATATTTTATATTCAAAATTGCATGAAGAAGATTACCGCAAAGTTTTTGCTACTAGCTACAAGACATCCTGTTTATAGTGAAATCATATAAACATTACATTTTAAGAAAAAGTTGTACAAATAACAAACAATAATGGTAATTATTTGATTTTTTAGCAAATCATAAAAGAGAAGCGGAGACATTTAAAAATTCGGCGTATTGTTTTTTTATAAATACAAGTGATGAAAGATTTCGAAATGTAGCAATTAAGATCAAGTATGCCAAGCTGAATCGTTTGACAGAAATAAATTAAACAAAAGAAATATGAAAGAAAAACCGGCATGGGTCTCAAGTTTTAGAAAATAAAAGTTTCTTGAAATTCTGTAGAATCACGCACGTGCGTCCGGACCTGCACTGAGGCCGAAGTAATTAGCTGAAGATGTTGATGATTTAAATCATGTTCCCAACTTTGATGTTAGAAAGAATTAATCGATAATCGTATAATCATTTAGAGAGTAAGCAGTATGACGACAAGTAGCGATGTAAGTTTGGTTGTAACATTTTTCTTTTATAATTTTATTTCTATATTATTTACATATATTTTCTTAACCATTCCTGCAACTAGATATAAGTAATAAATAAGGAAACCAAATATTTCCCTTCATCAAAATACATATTGTTAGATAAATGTAACATAGTTTTAAAATATAATTCGTTTTAGTAAATATAGTAGGTATGTAATATTAGAATTAAGACCTATACCAGAATGGCCGGAGCCTAGGCCGATGAAAAATTAGGCCTATTACAGGGGGCATGGCGATGGCCATGATCGTGGTAATCGTGACCATCGTGGCGATCGAATACGGCAGCAGAATTGGCGCGGAATCAGTAGAAAGTCGAAATATTTCTGGACTTGGAACGGACGAGATCCGAATTGCTAAATTTTTATTTATACAAATTATTCAATTGTTTTGCGAAGCGATGCCCGGGAACTGAGGTGGAGTCAGTGGATACGTGAAATATTTTCAAATATTTCAATATATATATTCCGAGAACCAGCCGAGTGAGTGTGCCAGATCCAGAGGCGAACTGTGCTGCAGACCAGCCGCCCCGGCTTTGTTGAAATCGCTTGTTGAAGCGATCCCACATGACCCGGAGAGAAGGCCACATCTCACTTGTTTCTGAACTGTACGGGGTGCTAGCCCGCTCAGAATCAGAGTCATGTCATACAAGACACAATCAGGGCGCTTTGATGTCCAGCCCGGCGCCCTGTACAGAGACTGGCGGAGAAATCATTTGATGAAGCAGTCCCATGTGGCCCGGGGAGGAAGTCACTGACTGACGGAAAGGCGTCTAGCTTGCTTCTGAATTGACTGGGGTGCCAGCCCGCTCAGAATTGTCGCACGAGATATGATCGAAGCGCTTCGCGCTCCAGACACTTGCAGAAATCATAGAATACCTGTAGGAAGTATTTCACCGATAAAACATGCAGCACGCTGAGCGCTGGACGTACTACCATTGTCACAACGGTACCCAAATCAGTTGATTAACAATGAATGTTCCTTTCTATGGTACAATTTACAGTAAATCTCTCTTTTCTAATATTTATCTTTGAAAATAAATAATATCAAGCAGATTGACTTTGGTGGCTCCGAAAAGGGCCCTTGCAACACGCTCGACACAAGCGATGACGTCACTTGGCCGTCTCTATCAGACAGCGCGAGGCCCCAGTATAATTTTTCGTATTTGCTCTCGATTTGCTAAATTTCACGTAAACTTATTAAATCATTTTGCAAAATCCATAGCTAAACAGGCTTTTAATCAATTTTATTACGATAGATCCATTCACTCTTGAAGCATTTCCTTAAAAAAATATGAACAAACATATTGTTATAACATTTAAAAAATTATAACCCCGAAACACTATTTTAGTTTACATACAATAGTGTTATCTTTGATACACTAATCTCGTATACCTTCAAATAAAGACCATATATTTTATTTACAAATCGATTGTATAAAGTTTAAAAAGGAAGTGGTGCTATTCAGACACTAATATTGTTGTTAAATATATCGTTTTAAAAAAGACAAAAATTAAACGTTTTGTTTCCTATGTTGCAGTATCCATTAAAACATCGATTATTTTAATTAAATTTTACATGCATACTAAGAAAATTTCACTATCATTAATATAAAAATATTCAAAAAATTATACCTCATACTCTAGAATTCTAATTAATTAAATCGTGTAGTCTATTAAATAAATAATAGAAAAAAAGAGCATTTTTCTTTCAAATCAGTCTTCGGTTGGACTCAGGCGCGCTCAGCTCCGTTCGTATTTGTTCGAAGTCTGATTTGAAATAAAAATGCTCTTTTAACAAACTATACGATTTAATTAATTAGAATTCTTGAGTATGAGTATGGGTTTTGTAAAATTATTTAATAAGTTTACGTTAAATTTAGCAAATCGAGAGCAAATACGAAAATCGCGTACTGGGGCCTCTTAAGGGCGATTTTAATTAAACTTGAATTTCAGCCACTACGGCAATCTGATCGCATTTAATAATTTTTTATTGTATTCGTTGAATGAATACCCATTCAATAAATGTATTTCAAGTAGGTATATAGATTAAATCGGGCGCGCAGGAGAAATTAAATTCTGGTGGCCCGATTAAATTGCTTATTACTGGGTTAATTTTAGTCTGTCATAAACGACACTACTTTTAAAAGGTGCGCTGAATCTCTGGACGTTTAAATTATAATAGAAATGTTTATAGAAGTATCCATGAACTATTTTTATGGAATTTAATGTGTATATATTATATATATATATATATATATAAATATAATATATATATATATATATATCCTTGCTACTATTTGGGGTTCTGCGAGTCCAATGAATTGTGTCAAAATGTGGGCAGGACCTAGTATTGTATGAATTGTCATAATTAAAGCACCCCAGGGGGGGAGGGGGGGGGGGCAGTGATACATCTTTTATTAATTTAATTACAAGAGCGAAGCGCTTTCGCTGACCGCGAAAGACGGCCCGAATGATTAGTTCAAAAAATCAACGCGGTTGGCCGAAGGCGCTCTGTTATTATGGATAGCGCCACAAAGCTAATTTGTGAGGGATAATGTAATTTTCCTATATAAACGGTTTCACTACGGCGGGCAATTCATTCCGAACTTTGCTTTATACGCCTATTGGATTACTTGCATCTGCATTTTTATTTCTTCACCTACTTCTGACCCTGCTTGAGTACTTGGACTGAATCTGGATTTTCTCTGCGATATTGCTGTGACACTGGACAACGATTGGAATGCGCTTTGGATTGTTTCGCTTTTGGAGAAGCGAATTTCTACGCCATCGTTGTGTCGATTGGCATTTAACAATTTGACCATCTGACATTTTTTCGGTGTGCACTCCGAGGCTGAGTATGAGAAACCACAAACAAATTTATTTGCGTGTTCCCGTGCGAAATACATTGTATATTGCGTTTTTGAAGCAATCATAGTATAGATTATTTATCGCCGTGTATGCTTTCGTGTTTGACACATCTACAACCACACGTTTATTCTTACCTAGAAATTAAACGTAATTGCCGTCAGAAAAAATAAAATTGACATAAGAAAATAAGCATTTCCATACATCTCGCCTTATAGAGACTCGAATGTTAAACAATGTATATGTAATATTTCTACACATTAAATAATATCTGAACACATTTTAAAAGATTATGTAAACTTCGTTTTTTTATAAAAAAAAACAGGATTTGATTAATTTTTGAAGCTGGTAATGGAAAAACAACGCATTAGGTAATTGATGCAGATTTAGTGCAATCCAGTGCAATCATAATATAGATTCACTTTGTCAGTTTGATCGTTTGATGACAGAGGTCTTACCTTTCTCATAAAAACTTTACGCATACGTACGGTTTATTTTGTGTTATTAATATAACAACTATGTTATCCTGAGAATAAGGGAGTTTTTCTTCTAAATAATACCTAAGGTACTCTGAAATTCAATTATTATTAATCCCGGTATTTTTCAGTTTACGTAGGTACCTCCCTTAAATTCGTGGACCTAAAAAGAGAATTCATAAAAATGGTTTCCAAAATGACTATCAATTTTCTGACCGAATTATCACCTAGCAACCCGCCGGCTGTCACACTTGTCTATGTTTTTTGCCCGGCTGTTTCGGCTGTTTGACTTCATTTGACGTTTCGGAACATTAAACAAAAAAAATTGATGTGTTGTGTAACATTTGCACTTTGTCGTTAGGAGTTACTGAGATAATTGAACAAATAGTACATGCAGGATAAATTTTAATGCGCCTTTAAAATTTTATTTTCACAATGTCGGAATGGTCTCAGGTAATTAATTACTTATCAATATTGCTATTTTTATTATTATACTGCTTTAACGTCGCTTATAATCACTATCACCCATCATAATTACTAATTTAGCAATATTACCTGTGTTTGCTTATTTATACATCTTCAGGAAAAACTCCGGGAAGTAATATGAATACCTTCCTGACTAGCGAAAAAGCGGTGATTTAAAAAAATAATTGTTCAATTGATTTATTTTCTTTCTGGTTAATAAGAATTCAGCTTTTTTTAAAGAATCACTGATTAGGGGTGACCTTTTCTGGAAAAATAATTTTATTAGTTTATTAATTGTAATTGAATTTATTAATTATTTAAATTCATGCAAGCTAAACTCCCAGATTAGAATTAATACATTATGATAGATACAGTAGCCGGCAAACATCTTGAAATTTTTCGGCATAGTGGGGGAAAGTTTGCGCATGTACCATTCCACCAAAGAGACCCAAATTTTGTCTTCTGCGCATTCCCCCACCACGCCAAAAAATTTCAAGAAGTTTGCCGGCAACTGTAACATTTCGTAATTGTTAATAAAAAAACATAACAGTTTTTGTTGTGGCACCAATGTAATGCAGTCTTGAAGAGTAGATTTTTAAAAAAAAGAATTGGAAAAAAGTTCTTACTTAATTTGTTTATTTTTTAACATTAAATTAGAGAGTTTGTTTGTCCTCTATTTCTGATTGTGAGCCTTGTATGAACCTTGACTTGATGCTATATTATTTAATTCTCTAAATTGTTTTTTAATAAATTCAGTATGTTTCTTATTTCAGTACATTATTTAGAATTAATTTAATTTACAACATTTTTTTTGCATAACATAAATTTATATTACAGCAGTATTTTTTTAAGGATATAGAATCAAGTATGAATTCTTTTTCATTTTAATGTACATCACTTTTTATTAATTGCTGCCAATAAATTATGCACTCATTATTATATGAATTAAAAAAATGCAATTTAAAAAGAATGTTTTATCCAATATGTTAAAAAGTATTTTATTGGTTAACCTATCTTACAATCACTGAATTATTTAATTTTTTTCTTATTAATTTTTAAGTGGTAACTTTTTCATCAATATGCATTGTATGGAATATATTTTTTTGATATATTTTAATTATCTTAATTTCATAAAAAATATGTGTTTTTTTCAATATGTTATTTATCGTACGTCATGTAATGACTATTTTTAATAATTATTTATTATAAATTTTGGTACACTTGTGAAAAGGGTATGCCATCACAGTTGTGTCCTCCATCTTCCATTTATGACTGTATTTTTTCATTTATTAACGTAATTATTTTATAGGTTCGGCAAAGAGGCGGATATCAAGACAGTTCCAGACCGTTTGCGGATTTTCCCGTAACATCGAAAAGAAAAGGTTCCAAAGAAACTAACCAACCGATAACATTCTTCCACCTCGTTGGCGTATTCACTTTTGTAATATGTGTCATGGTTTCGGTTGTCGTCATCGAAAGGATTCTCCCGGCCGATTTAAAAAGATCTGATGAGCCAAACAATCCCGGAAGATTCATTGCGCAGAGAGCCATGGAAGATCTGGTGGAATTAACGAGCCTAGGCCCACGCGTGAGCGGGAGTCGCGAGTGTGAAGTTTTAGCCGTAAACCTCTTGAAGAAGAAGATTCAAAGGATTATGAATGAATCGCGAGATATTCACGTTATACAAACGGATGTTCAGAAAGCAAGTGGTGCCTTTCCGCTGAAGTTTCTCGATGGACTGACAAGCGTGTACAGGAATGTACAAAATGTCATAGTACGGATTGGATCTCGAATTAATTCCGAACATTCGTTGCTATTGAACTGCCATTTTGATTCTGTGAGTGATAGTCCAGGTTGGTTATTTTTTTTATTTATGTTAGGGATAAGTGCACAATGTGGCGTTGGGAGCTGTCAGATTAGCCACTTTATCTATATGGTACGCGAACTATAGACAATCATTCAATGATTCAAATATTTATCCATAGATATGTGTAAAAATTCAAAGGAAAAGGCTGATTTGTCAAACTTATTAAGAAAATAATTGCGATTTTTAAATTGGAATTACTTGTTATATATTTGCGTGCCGGGTTATTTTATGACATTTTTGAAATCAGGACACTCAATTATACCGGAAAATGTGTGAATATTAAAAAAAACTCCCAACGCCACATTGTGCACTACAGCCTTTATGTTAATTTATTACTTTTTATGTTATGTTACAAAAAATTGTTTTTAAATCATCTTATTGAATAATAATTGACATTTTTCTTCCAGATTTACATGTAAATTTATTCACTGATTAATTTTAAACTCACATGAAAAAATGTTGTACATTTTTGTATTTTAGAGAAGTTCTTTCATCACAAATATTATCAACGCACCATTTTGTGTTCAGTTTCCCAAAATGTTATTCAATTATTGGTATGAAAAAATACTTTTACACTTTTTCAATTTTGACAAGGTGATGTTGACGGATCTCTTGACATTTCTCATAGAAACATGTGTACATAAATAGTGTACCCTGTCTCTTTTAAGTTGAGATATAATAAAAATCTTGTTATTCTGAAAATAGAGGGGATTACGGATGTTTTGGAACTTTGTATTGATTTTTACCATTGGAAGGCTAGCAAATATTTAATATTGCAGATGACACTGCAGAAAATGTATTACCATGATCTGTTTGGCCTTACCATTAAACGTACCCGTATTCTACCCTGGAAATACTTTTTGTCAATAATCATGGACTGTATATATGTATTTTGAATAATTTTATGCGTCTCACCTGTAGATTCTTCTCAAAGTTTTCCTATTAATATGACTACAGGTGCGAGTGATGATGGAGCTGGATGTGCCGTGATGTTGGAAATTCTCCGAGTTATGTCTAGGAGTGATAAAATCTTGAGACACAATGTCATCTTCTTGTTCAACGGTGCCGAGGAGAATCTGATGCAGGCATCCCACGGCTTCATAACTCAACACAAGTGAGACTATATTGATGTCATTTCCATACTTGTATATCTTGAACACGCAATCGTCAATAATCTCACGTTTGTGCTTTTTACATGTCACCTAGGACCTCAGAAGAAGCTATTGGTTTCTGTACCCATTTTACATAAATTAAGCATCATTTGGCTACGGAAAATTAAGAAGTAATTACATCAGTACCTTGTAAAACATTAAAACTAGTGATGTAACGAATACGAATACGAATATTCGTATTCGCCGAATAGTAGACGTTTAACGAATATTCATATTCGCCGAATATGATCATCACGAATATCATTAGGAATATTAAAAACAAACTATTTATAACTGAACTCAACGTAAATTACAGTTTGACTGTGCACCGTGTATCCGAACACACCTCTATTATCGGGGATTCCCCTTACATTGAATGAATGGATTTGTTGAGTTCTCAAATTATTTTTTCTATGGAACTCAAGCTTTCAATTGTTACTTGTTTCTTGTTTCACAGCATAACATGAGTTCTTTCATCTAGTTTTTTTGGGTTTTTAAAAAGGTTAGGTGCTCATTCCATGTGGTTTTTGTTTTGTAATACATATTGTTCGTTCCATTTTATTTCCGTTGTGTGTAAAAGTGTTGACGCTTATAAAATAATTTCAAAATAAATCTAATAACATGACCTCTTGTAAGTGTGAAAAAAGTGATATTTGGAAACATTTCAATAAGAAATCTGGTAAGTTAAATTTAAATAGGTATAACTTTATTTAATTTTTTTTAAGGGTTCAGTTAATATCTGAACCCTGATGAAGACTCAGTTGTGAGTCGAAACTAGTTGGTTTAAACTCAATAAATTGGTGTTAAACAAAAAGTTATTTTATTTAAAGATAACTTTATTTGTTTGTTTTTGTTATAAAGAATAAAGATATAGGTTTGTGTACATGACTTGTTAGTGAACTTGTCCCAAAACAAAGCCGGCCCATTGAGACAAGTTTATTTTGTTTTGTTTGGGGACTCTGTTATTTATTACCTTGTTGAAATATTTGTATTCGCCGAATAGTAGGTTTGATATTCGTATTCATATTTGTATAAGTAGTATTCGTTGCATCACTAATTAAAACTGTCTAATTTCTCTCTAGATGGGCACATGAGGTCCGCGCCTTCATCAATTTGGAGGCTTGTGGGGCAGGAGGACGGGAGGTGCTGTTCCAAGCTGGCCCCAACAATCCCTGGATTATGGAGGTACATTTACTTTTAAAACATTATTATAATTACATATTTCTTTTGTTAAGGCTGGTAAACTTTGCATCTAAAAAATGCATTTTATTTTATATTAACTTTAGCGGGGAACCAGAAGATACATTTAAATATATTTTATCAGTTCAACCCATAATATGAAAATTACTACTTTAAAATACTGTATACATAGTAAGGAATCCTATCCCAGGATCCCGAATCCTGGTTTCCCGGCCAGTTTTCGGTACTAATTACGATAATCAATTGGTATGTGTACTAAATTGTGATATGTAGCTGCACGTGTCACAGGGGAAATCACCGGATGCTCATGGATAGTAAATAACCATATTTTGCTGCCGTATGCAATAGTAACAATGTCAGAAAAACAATAAATCCGTTTATTCAAATGAATTCAGAGGTGAAAAATACTAAATAGAAAAAGTAGACCTCATTTAAGGTGATAAACAATGTGGTTCACGTGGACGTGACCTCGACTTGGCATATAAATATCTGATAACAATATCTCCAACGGGTGTGTAGCTAAATGTGCTTTTTCAGCAGCTGGCTGCCTGGGTACCTAAATTAGATCCCGATATAATGTTGAAACACTTGAGGCTTTGATATTACGTTGGGCATATTATTCAGAATAATGTTTTAGTTGCTTGATTGTTTAAATTGTAGCATTTCTTGTACACATGTCACTTGCAATTCCCACTTAATGGATGACAAGTATGTTCCAATTGTCATTTGTCCCTTTTGAGGTTTTGTGTGGGCGCCTCCTCGTCCCGCTCACGTCCCCATGAATGTCAGCGGGTCAGTGAGTACGGCCACTTTAGAATTGAAAAAATGCCAAACATGGATGGCGAAAGTGTAGGGCCGATGTGGGAGCTATTGCTCATAAAACGTCCTTTTGATTTGTATAATTTTCAATCAAATTTCAAAATAAATTTCGATCCTGAAATCCCAGGATAAAAATTTTGGCTCGGGATTCAATTCCCTACTGTATAGCATGCACAAGATTTTTTTATGTGCATTTTGTTTGGTTGACATTTAATGTTATTTCATTGAAAGTCCCATTGCCTTAGCCATATTTCTTTGAGAATATTTATGAATTGAATTGAACTATAATTTTAATAAATTATTATTATTTTAGATATATTCTCAAACTGTGCCTTACCCATACGCTTCGTCACTAGCTCAGGAAATATTTGAAAGTGGTTTCATTCCTGGCGATACTGATTTTAGAATATTCAGAGATTTTGGAAAGATATCAGGTATTATTTTTTATTACCGTAAAACAAAAAAAAAATTGTTTCATTTAAAACATCTTCAATTTTATTTATTTATCAAAATTTACTATGGTTTATTAGTCTTCAGTAATATGTAGTTCAGTAATTTTTTTAAACAAAGCAACCACATTTCTCTGTAAAAGTGAAAATAATAAATTTGAAGACAGAATGAAAAAATATTTTGAATTTTCAGTCATCTCTTTCACTTCTTTGTAACTCCTACTTTAACTCCTGTTTTACAGGAAAAGTAAAGGGTATTTAACATTATCTCCCATCCATCTTTTGACCATAGGTCTTCAATTATTTTGTTTTTTAATAAGGTTACGTGTACAGGGACGAAATTGTTGTCTCCGAGCTCGCATAAGGGTGCTTGAAGATTGAGTGTAAATGCAAATATGTACAAAACATAGCATTTACTGTTTTATATAATTTTTGCATATTATTATTATCTAGTGGATATTATTGTCATTTAAGCGACACTTTTTCACCCAAGTTTATGTTGGGTTTTCAGGTCTTGATTTTGCTTGGAGTACAAACGGATATGTCTATCACACCAAATTTGATCATGTCAATCAAATTCCCCTCGGTACTTTGCAGAGAACTGGTGATAACATCTTGGCACTGGCCTTAGGTTAGTTTTTCTTTTAAAAATTCTATTCAAATTATATTGTTGAAAGAATTATGTTTTTTTTTTATTATTAGAGCTACAACATTATTTGAATAATAAGCAGAAACTACTGCTCTTGTGTTGGGAATACATTTCATACTAAATTCATCTAATCACATAACTGGCATCTTTATTGCATTGTAACGAGTCGTCCATTGACATTTGGCAGTCGAAGACAAGCGCAGGCGCATGCCATAGATAAGTGGGCGTGCGCAGAATGGCGGGCCGGTGTGCTCAGTCGTTGAAATAACAAACTAAGAGATGATTCGAAAGCGAAGATTTTGAAAGAGTTCTTACCGCAGTGGCGAGACAAAAGCGAAGCGGTTCTTTTTTAATTTAAATGTAGTATTGCATTGCGAGCGAATGTAAAATGTAGATAAAAACTCCTCTTAATTAGTGTCGCTGGTATTCGGCTCGCATCGCACGGCTCGCTTTTGTCTGTGGACTTCTAGGTCGCGCTGTCAAACAACAACTCACTCACCGCTCGTGCGCTTGCTTTTTATACAAAAATCTCAGTTTCTTGATGCAACAAGAACTTTCCAGTAGTTTTTCTGTGTGCAGTTTTTTGGGATGTTATGCCATGTGTTCTGACCTCTCTGGCCGATGTTTCGGATCCCGTTGAAGATCCATCATCAGTGCTGATGTGATCACATCAGCCCTGATGATGGATCCTTCAATGTGATCCGATACGTCGGCCAGAGAGGTCAGAATATCCTATATCATATAAAATATATATCATACACGGCAGAATATCCCAGAAAACTGCACACAGAAGATTTTGATCGACCGTGAAAACCTGAGAATGTTCCAGTAGTTTCTTCATAATTCTAGTGAATTTGAGGATAGCCCAATGGATTCTAGATTCATGTGCACCGTTTGAGAGACTTCGATCGACTCTCGTAATGACAATTATGTCACTATCCTTAAAATTGTGAAAACCTATATATCGACAGCTCCTACGTATAATATTGTACATTATATATTGCAAAATATTTTTTTCTTTCTTGGAATTAAATACACATGTGTATACACAAAAAACTCAAAATCGTCGATTTGTGGGTTACGATAATGTACGTAAGAGCCATCGATAAGTTTTTTTCAGTTGACTGCTTTGATATGAATGGATAGTTTCAGTATACGGCATTTGCGCTAATTCCTCGCACCTGAATGCGTTTAAATTTTTTTTTTTTGCGGGTGCTTTCAGCTTTGCGGGCCCAGCTATGTGGAATCAGCTGCCTTCAGTGTTGCGATCTATGGAGAACCAGGAAATCTTCAAGAAGTCCCTAAAAACTCATTTTTTCGGGATGTCACACCTGTAAAGCGCCCTTGAAGCGTCTCTTACGCAAAAACGGCACTATATAAATTAACATAAACATAAAACATAAATTTTTCTTTGGTTCGATTATTTTTCTTATAACTGCTTGTGTTGGTAAAATGTTTAATTTTCTTTTGGAGAAGTTTTTTCTGACTCATTTTATTATTTTACATATTTATGAGTGATTGTATTTCCGATAACTTATCAAAAGTTAAAATGGAGTGAAGAATGAAAAAAACCTTTCATTAATTTAAAGATTGTGACTAATTTAATTTAAACATTTTCGATTATGGCTATCCAAACACGATGAAATGGAAATTTTTTTTTTTTACAATGGAGATCATCAAATATATCAATTTGTACTTTAGCAATAGAAATGTTGCGTTCTTTGCATTAACATAATAAATATAGCATTTTCGAAATCTTTTCTTGAAATTTATGCAAAAATACATATGTTTCTCACAAAACGTAACGGTTTTTCCGTAAGTTTTATGATTTTTTGCAAATTTCGAGATCACATCACAATTAAAAGTTTTTTTGATGTTTTTTGGATCTCTTGAATTTTAAATTAACTAGGTTCTACTGTATATTTTTACATAACTTCATTTTTAACATTATTTTTTTTAAGTTATAAAAAATTGAGAAGGTGCGCGTTTTTGCAGACTGCTAGTGTTAATCCTTTTTCCGACTCAATGGGAAAGAGGCTTTACACTAGCCACATGTCACTAATTGTCTAATGTAGTTACTGCCACACATTGGTATTTTTCAAATTGTTTGATATTGAAGGAAATTGTGAAATAATTGATAATTTGATTGAGGCGATAATTTCTATTAACAAAAGATTGATAATAGAAGTTCTCGCCTCGATCTGTCTGATTAGCTTGCGTTAATTACTCATAATTATATGGTGTTGTCGAGACTTTTCCTCGGAACATGCCAAAATATATTTAATTTTTTGACAAAATGGGCATTTATCACAATGTTTTTGTGAATTCTGATCCATCGATTCGATTAACTCAGTTAGTTTGCTTAGTAAAATTACTTTTTGGTTCCTTGAATTTCGCATTAATGGGGCCTCACGTAGTTCAAATATTTTTTTGTTCTCTTGAATTTTGCGAGTTTTGACCCGTCTCGATTGACTCATACCGTTTGCGGAGTAATATTTTCCATTGCCCCCTTGAATTTCGAATTAATAGGGTTTCATGAGACTCAATTTTTTTTGTTTTGAGGTTTTACTGCGTGTATTGTTTTTTCCAGAAAACTTAAAATTGGCACATCTCATATCAGCCGCTTTACCGTCAAACTTTTTAAATATGATGCAAATCATTTTTTCCAGGAATCTCTAATGGATACCAATTATCTCAGAGTGCTTCAATGGACGGCCAACCGGTGTTCTTCGACATTCTGGGAGCGTTTGTTGTGAGGCTGCCTGTAGTCATTGCGGGATTTGTTGGTCTTCTGGGAATCTCTGTTATGATCGCCAATATATATCTCAACATTGCCGCTGCTAAGCGGAAAGGTAATTATAAATTTAGCAGCTTTTGGTGTATTTTTTTTATCCAATAATTGGACCCATCTTGTCCCGAGTCCTTTATTAGAAATACCGATATACCTACAAAATATTACACATACCTCTATATCCGGAATTAAACATTGGGACATAGCTTTGTTAACATCGAGAGGCGTCAGACTTCCGAACTGATACTAACTAGCAGAAATTGTATTTTATGAAATAGATATAAGTAAAGAATTTGGTCGTGTTTCATATATAATTGTTTAAAATATGAAAATGGTTGATTATATGTAGTACAATAATGAATTATTTTGTGTTCCGTCTCGACGCCTGGAATCCATTATGAGAGAACAGCCTGCTGTTTCGGCACTTATACACGCGTTCCTACCCCCTCTGATTCCCTGTTTGCGACAATTTATTCCCGCTGGTATCCCTGTTTCCGGTTTCGTCAGCGCAACGGTTTTTCTTTCATATAACGTCGATGTTTCGCGCCATTTGCACGCATTTTAGACACGCCAACTTTTGTTGTGATTTTTTGTGTTTCTATTGCAACCTACCCCCTTAATTTTTGATCCCTAAGTTAACAAACATTAGACTATACAAATTTTTTTAACATAGTGCGACAGGACGTTGATATTTTAGTGTAAATCACGTGAATTTCGTCAAACGATTTGTTAACAAGATGGCGGACGAGCAAGCTCCTTCGCCGGTATCCTCGAATGACGGATCTTCTTTCGAAGAACCGAGTCGAAAGAGACGCCGCGTAGCATACGACCCGCGTGTAGACCACCTGCTAAAACAGGTGACTGCTCTGACGGAGGCCTTGTTAGCGGGCGGCGCGGCTCCTGCATCAACAACGCCGCCAACGCCGGAACACGTGGCCGCGAGCGAGCCCAGCGTGGAGGACGCGAATGCGTCCTTTATTCAGCCGCCGCCGAGCCTCAGAAGGGCGAAGAATACGCTGGAGTTCGGCAAGCTCAGCACGGTCGTGAAGGAGCCGCCAGTACCGAGAGCGGACCCGAAGCGGATCGAACAGATCTCGAAGTTGCAACACTTCGATTCCGACGAGTGGTCAGGCGTTCGCTATGCGGAAACGCAGAGAACCTACGCGGCGACTCCCACATTTGTGGAATTGTCGGTGAACGACGACTTGAGAAGGATCGATAACGCGCCGACCCATACTGGCTTGCTGGAAAGATCGCTCGCCGCGCTTTCAAACGCCTTGCTCGCCCAGAGAGAGACCCTGAGAGACGGGATGCAATCGCTGGTGAATTGGGCATCCGAACCCGGCACGGATCTGTCCGCTTCGGCTCTCTTCGAGCGGATTCAGTCGATGTTCACCAGCGATGCTCCGTACAATAAGATTTCGGACGACATCCTGCAGATTGTGTGCGGCAGACGGGCAGAGTGTATACTGAACCGGCGAAAGGCCATATTGGAGGGCTTCAAAGACCCTTTCGTGCGAGAAGGTGCGGCCAAAATCCCTCCAAGCTCGGGATACTTGTTCAATAGGGAAGAGCTATCGGCGTATATCCTAAAGAACGGGGGCCAGGAGAAGGTGATGGTCTCGCCCGCAACCCGAAACCTGGCCCAACCGTCAACATCTCAGCCCCAGCCGTCAACTTCTCGTCGAGCTCCGAACCAGGGATACCTCCAGTCCCGTAAGCCCTTTCTGCCGGAGCCGAGGAACAGGGAGCGAGGCCCAGGGAACCCGAACAGGAGACCTATCCGGAAGGCAGACCACGGCCGAAAACCCGCTGGTGACCGTAGCCGTAGAGGTAGAAGATGACGCGAGGCTGAACAACCAGTTCTGGGGAGGACGCTTGAGGAGGTTCCAAAGCAAGTGGAAGGAGTTCGGGGCACCACCTATAGTGCTGAGAATCCTCAAGGGCGCGAGAATCCCCTTTGTGGCCAAACCTCCGTTAGTCTTCCCCACCAGGCAGCTGTTGAGCAGCTTCAGCACGAAGGAGTCTCGAGACATGTCGAGTCACATTCAGGCCCTGAAGATGTCAGGCGTGCTGGAAAGAGCAGATCATTCTCCGAGCTTCATCTCAAATCTGTTTCTAACTCCGAAGTCGGACAACTCCCTAAGGCCGATATTCAACCTGAAGGCGTTGAATGCCTTTGTGGAGGCGAAACCCTTCAAGCTGTTCAACCACTTTCGGGTCCCAGACTTCCTCCAGCCCAAAGATTGGTTGGTGAAAATCGACCTAACCCAGGCATACTTTCACCTACCAATAGCGGAATCGCACCGAAAGTTCCTGAGACTGTACTACCAAGGGGAACTTCTCCAGATGACCTGCCTGCCCTTTGGCCTGTCATCAGCCCCGAGAATGTTCGCAACGCTGTCAAACTGGCTAGCGGGACTCTTGCGGAAGAGAGGAATAAGGACCGTAGTCTACCTGGACGACTTCCTTCTGGCCAATCAGTCAAGGGACCTGCTAGCGACCCAGGCAGTAGAGACGGTCAATCTGTTCCAGCATCTGGGTTGGTGCATCAACCGCGACAAGTGTGTCCTTATACCTACCCAAAAGCTGGAGTTTCTGGGCATAACTTGGGACACCGAAGCCAACCAGAAATCCCTCTCGGACCGCAAGTGCTCTGGCCTTCGCCAAGTACTGCGCCGCCCGATCGAGGCCGGCAGTTGCTCCCCCAAGCAGGTTCTAGGCCTCTTGGGGAGACTCAACTTCGCAAACTTCGCCACCCCTCGGGGTCGTTTGCATTGCCGAAGACTGCAGAGATTCAGCCGCCAGCTGCAGAGGCACGAGCCATCCAGACAAGTGGAGCTTCCTGCCGCGGTTCGGCAAGACCTAGAGTGGTGGTTGGAGGCCGTAGGGGAGTCCTGCCCAATACACGAAGCCCCCTTCTCCCACTTCCTGACTACAGACGCAGCGGACGCAGGTTGGGGCGGCCAGGTGGACGACAAGACGATATCAGGCCAGTGGTCCCCAGAGCAGATGCGGTGGCATTCCAACCAGAAAGAAGCCTTCGCTGTTTACGCAGTGATCAGGGATCACGCTTACCTGCTAAGAGGAACGAAGACCCTACTGCAGACAGACAACAAGACAGTAGTGACTTACATCAACAAGGAGGGGGGGACAAGATCATTGGGCCTTCTGAAGATAACTCGAGACCTCCTAGAGTTTATCGACCAGCAGGAAATATCTCTGACAGCGCAGTACATTCCAGGGAGATACAACGGGATTGCGGACCGACTCTCACGGGGGACACCACTCCCGGAATGGCACCTCCTGGAACCAGCGACAGAGGAAATATTCCGAATATGGGGACGTCCTCAGATCGACCTCTTCGCATCGGCCACCGCCCATGTGGTGCCAAACTACGTGTCGCTAGACTCAACCGATTGCTCGGCCTCCTATCTCAACGCATTCAGTCAGCATTGGGATTACGAGCTGGCCTGGGTATTTCCGCCGCCGAATCTCGTCCCAAGAGTACTGGCGCACTTGAACCTGGCAAGAGGCACCTTTCTCCTAGTTGTGCCAAGATGGGAGAAGACATTCTGGAGGGCCGATCTCAAACAACGAGCAAAGGGAGGGCCAATAAGCGTAAGAGATCTGAAGAGCGTCCTGATCGATACGTCGACAGGGTTTCCCCCACCGAGGGTGTCGGACCTCCAACTGGAAGTTTGGAGAATAGCAGTGGGTGGGAACAGGCTATAGCGGATTGGAGCCAGGAGGAACAGCAGCTGTTCAGATCTGGCTGGAGAGGCTCAACGCTGAACACCTACAAGCCGGCCTGGGATAGGTGGCAGCGATGGTGTACCACGCATTCTGTCCAACCTCATAACCCTCCCCCTGCAACAGTGGCAAGATATCTGGCCAACCTGTTCATCCACGAAGGGCTAGCCCCTCGAACAATATTGGTCCACAAATCGGCAATCGTATCCTTCTGTGGCCCAGCTCTTGATGCAGATAAGATTAGCTCGAACTTCCTCGTCAGGCACGTCCTTAAAGCCATCTCGGTTTCTGGTGGATGCACTGAGAGACCCCCGATCTGGAACCCCCGAGTAGTGGTGGAGTGGCTACGTGAAAACCCGCCAAGGAACAGCCTGTATGACGTGTCAAGGAGGACGGCCATACTACTCATCATGGCATCTGGGCGAAGAGTCCAAGATCTGACACTTCTCAGAGTCACCCCGGACCGATTGATCGACAAAGGAGACTCCATCACGCTATGGCCAGCCTTTGGAGCGAAGACTGACACGGCAAGACACAAACAATCGGGATGGAGGTTGAGCGCATCGGATGAAAGGAACATCAACCCCTTGTTTTGGATCCGAAAGCTGGTCTCACTCTCACAGCCGAGACGAAAGCCGGACATGAAAGAACTATTTGTGACGACAGCAGGTGAAGTAAAGCCAGCTTCACGGACAATGATAGGTGGTTGGATCAAGTCAATCCTAAGAGAGGCTGGAGTGGAAGCAACGCCAGGAAGTGTTCGTTCTGCTGTGGCTTCGTTGAATTGGCTGGAAAACTACCCGATAGAGGAGATCTTGTCAAGGGGAAACTGGCAGAGTGAAATCACCTTCCGAAAATTCTACCAAAGAGAGATAGTAGATAACCCCAAGCAACAATGCCCCCAGAGCTCATTAGCGCCTCTCTTTACGCCAATATAGGCAGTCACATATAACGTCGAACCACTAGGTCACCAGGTGATAACAAACAGATCTCTCATAATGGATTCCAGGCGTCGAGACGGAACACAAAATAAAAGAATTTTACCTTCCATTAAAATTCCTATTTTGTTTCCCTCGACGCCTGGAATCCAGGTAATCCCTACCTGGTGCATTATGAGTCATATGAAAGAAAAACCGTTGCGCCGACGAAACCGGAAACAGGGATACCAGCGGGAATAAATTGTCGCAAACAGGGAATCAGAGGGGGTAGGAACGCGTGTATAAGTGCCGAAACAGCAGGCTGTTCTCTCATAATGGATTCCAGGCGTCGAGGGAAACAAAATAGGAATTTTAATGGAAGGTAAAATTCTTTTATTATTATACATTATTGTCAACAGGTATAGAAGTATCTTTGTACATATCCAGCTTGCGTAAAGCCTGTGTATTCCTGACCATATCTTGGATGGTGACCGTGGCTTCATGCTGCGGACTGGCTGTCCTGTTGACCGCTCTCGGCAGGGCCATGTCGTGGTTCGCTAGACCACTCTGGCTCTACGCCCTGTATGTCACTCAAACAATATGCGTGCCCGCTATATGTCTGCTGGCTGTCACCGCTAAACAGAGAGCAGTGAGTAAAGTTACTGTAATATTGCAATTAGTTGATTTGAAAATTTATTTTTGACACAATTCGAAAACCACAGTAATTAAACAATTTTGTTCAGAATACGGTCGGCTGTTTGCTTTTAACCAAAATTTATATTCTTCACCTACTAGTTTTAACAGAAATGAAGGGCATCGACAGAGTCATTATTATTAAAATGTCATTACTATTATTAAACAAAATCTATGTAGAACAAATTATATTTTGATAGTAAAAAAATATACAGTAGGAACAAATTTGTCAGTGCTCGATTGTACAGTGTCATAAGTAAAAAATCGACCTGCGTAGATTGAATATTTATGCATCGTAATGTACATACGATAGATATTTAACATTTTTTCCGTTTTCTCACTCTTCAACTTGTGTCCAGAATCCCCGTCTGTGGGGCTGGGTGCTGGTGCAGCTGTACACGGATGCCCTCTCCCTGCTGTGGGGCTCGCTGCTCATGCTGTGCCTTATGATGAGAATTAGATCGGGCTTTGTAGCCCTGTTGTGGGTGCTGTGTCCTTCGGTGACGGGACTCATCCGGTACTACATTGGGGCACAATGGAATGGTTATAATGTGTTTTATTATTCCTGATTTATCAGATTTTTTGTTCTACCAATATAAGTATGTACATATGTACTTCATTTAATATAAAACAAACCCGTAATGGCGACTGCTCTATCTAGAGTTCTGCCACACGGTAATATCGGTCCATTATTTGCTTTTTCAGCTTCGCAAAACTTTAAAACTACATTGGCAATTGTTCTTGCACCACCTGCAAGGACTGTTTTGGACATAATTCAGTGTATATTGGAAATCAAGATGTCAATTAAACTGAATGACAGGGCGAGGGGTTACCGCCGGGTGCGGGCGGGACGGGTTTTAGTTCCAAAGTCGCCGCACACCAATTTACGTTGGTCAAGCTCTACAAAAAACATGATTAACATACATATTCAATTTCTTTCTTCAACGGCATACAAACATACTTATTATGTATTGAATAATTTCAGATTGGCGCCGACTGTTCCTCTATCTGGCCGGTATGATCCTGCCCTTCATTCAGACATACTACCTGGTCTTGGGAGCCGTGTACATGGCCATCCCTATAATGGGCCGGTCCGGGACCAGCATGTATCCGGAGGTACTTTCTATAGTCTACAGTTTTTTCCTAGTTAAAATTTTTATTTTGATATTCACACAAATTCATTTGTATTATGTATGTCCAAAATTAAACATATTGAGGGTTTTGAATGGAACATTCTTTTGTGTTAATTCACAAGGACATATTCACATTTTTACATTGTTTTTAGTAAAGCAAAACTTACTCATGTATATAATATATTAGGTTATGTAACATATTAGGTTGATGCATAATTATTTGTCTTTTTTCTTTTATTTATTTGACATTTGGTCAACATTCGTCGATATATATTTTTCTAACAGGGCTAGGAAATTAATATGAAAATCGAAAACCATACACATTTTTTTTTAAATTACTTGTCTTTTTTATATTTTTTTGTCCGGTTACATTTTTTATTTTATCCGGTAGCTTGTTGAATAATTTTGCAATTATGCGCTGTTTGGTTCTGTCTGTTTTCTGTTTACAATTATTTGTTTTTTTTATTTCTAGTTTTTTATTCGTTATTTGTCTTGTCGTATATTCATGATGTATTGGTGTTTTGAATCTGTCCTTCTCGTATTCTTCCAGTGTCATTTTATAGTAAAGTTATTTTTGGATCGGTAAGATTTTACACATTTTGAATAGGTTTTCCGGTTGGTCCTTACATGCTTCTTTTTGTTTTTTATTTGCTATAGTTTTAATAATTCTTAATTGTAGTTGTTTTACTTTTTCTAAGTATAATGAAAATGTCAAGCCATAGCTGTTAAGGCCGTAGTTTACAATTGAGTCTACTAAACTTGGAGAAAGGGACGATCTTTCCGGCGAAGGAACAATTATTAAAGGGGCGTGCCGAAAGTGGTTTGTTGGTATCTTGTATTGCATTGTGTAGACCTACCTTAACTAAGCCCATTGCTAACTGCACGCTAGTTAGTGGAAGAGAGAGAGCGAGAGGTCGCACTCTCTCCATTTACAGCCGCGGCCCTTTGTACTCTCGTTAAGTTGGCCGGCCTGAATACACCAAGTTTGAACCGAAGCGTCTTGACTGCATATTTGCAGGCGAGTTTTATACAGTGAAATGTTTCCAGTTGGTGGTCGGGGGTCTGGTGAGCGTGCTGTTCCTGTGTGTCCTGGGCTGGGTCGGGCCCCTCATTTTGGGAGCCGAGTCACCGTGGAAATTAGTGAGTCTTTTTTTCTCTTTAAATGGAAAAACTTTTTTTTTTGTACAAGCTTATCAAGGCTTTTGTTTTTGTACGTTTATTGAGTATGTACTAGAACCATCTCATAATTATTATCAAAATTATCCACCAAATACACTCAATCTAATGTGTACTAAATGCAATACTTTTCTGGCTCATACAATGCAGAGCTCTAAATTATTAAAATTATTGCAAATAGTGATGTACATACATATAACATTCGAAATAGGAATAGAATAATCTTATTCAATTCCTATTCGTAATCTTACCATATAAGAAAAAAGTATATACACAGAATTGTCTAATGTACAGAGGAGTAAAAATATACGATAAGATGCCAGAGAACATGAAGATTATAAATAAGATGAATGAATTTTTAAAAAAATGCTATAATTATTGTATAGAATTGTAGAGCATAAGATGTA
>JADDOH010000677.1:0-60313 GCA_016648135.1 Agrypnia vestita | reverse complement strand
TATATAATATATAATATACTCATACACATGTATATCTTTTAAATAATGCAGATAGATACGGCCTTGACTTTGAGAGTTTCGCGGAAAAAACATTATAGATTTCCTTAAGTCTGTGTACATGAGAGTATAATGGAACGTAATAACATAGGTAGGTATAATTTATTTTATAAAAATCATTGTATGCTGTACAAAAAATATATAATACAAAGATTCAAACATCGATATTCAATCTTTAACGGGGATGTTATTACCGGATATGCAGAGTGTCATTATTTGTACAATCGTATAATATGCAAGAAATGAAAATCAATAAGTGCCTAAACCAAAAATAAATTGTAATATTTTTCGTTGTCTATTGTATATTTAATAATGAAACAACAGAACAACAAGTTCAGTTATGTATATTTGAACTATTACGTTTCCAGTTTCCACGTTATTAACATTTTTTCACGTAAACGAAATGTGTAAATGATATCTTTATCAATTTAAAAAAAAGTGTAAATTAAGCTCTAAATAAAAAAAAAATCAACATTGAGAGAGATAAGATTCGTACCTATGCTCAAGGACGATTTTTAATCAGATGCCGTTATCTTATCGGCAGTTCCCACAGATGGCGTATTAACAAAGATGTTGTGAGGCCGTTATAGTCCGTCTAACTTATCTGAAGAATGGCCAAATTTGGAACTAACGACGCCATATTGCATTATCTACAGCTGACAGACCTTTTACAGACTTTGTTTACAGAGGGGTTCACGACTGTTTCGATAGTTTTTTAAGAAAATTTTAGATTGTCACCATGCCAAAAACCATTAAAAGCGGTGATCGGGAAATAATCTTGAAAATGCACACGTTTTTTGAAGAAAAACGTCTAAAAGCCCCAAATATACCGTTTGATTTTGTTCATAGACTTATTGCCGCCACTTCAGGTTAGTGCTGCCATGCAGTTATAATGATTTTCCCATACTTAGTTTTTTATTTTACTATTATACAATTTCTTCAGGTATTTCTGAATCGGCAATTTACAAAATAGTTAAAGAAGGTAAAGTGGCCGTGGAAATGGGCATTAAAATATCTACACCCGGAAAAAAAAGAACAAGGATAAGTGGAAAAATTGAATTAGAAGCCGTAGGATGAGAAAAGTTTTAGAACATATTTTATTCGATAATTTTTTTACATAGAATTTTTATTATTTATACTTTTTATTACATAATTCATTAACGAGTTCATTTGTATAAACATTTTTTTTCAAAAATAAACTTTTTTATTTATGCACATTAAAGACTGGTTGCATCAACTTACTTTATAGCAATAGTTCATTTAAAGCATAGATTTTTACGAGAGCGAGTTGTTTGATCGGTGGAAAAGCAAAATATCTATGCTTTGAACGAAAGATTACTATAAACCAAGTTGATACAACGGCCCTAAACCGATTGATATCCTTAGGTGTTACTGAGTTAAACATGGTGGTCATGATCATTAGGTATGAGACACCGAATAAAACCGGCGCCACACTGCGCGGATCTTCCGCCGCGTCTCTTCTGTCGTGGAACATCGCTACATTTCTTTCCATACAATATGCGCTTATTAAACACACTACGCGGATGATCGGTCGACCTATTTGCTTTGCCGATTTGGCGCAACGGAAAAAACGCGGCGGAAGATCTGCGTAATGTGGCGCCGGCCTAAAAGAATTATTATTGTTTGTTTTTTTTTCCTGAAAATTGTATTTTTCATTGATTTTGAAAAAACTCTATTTTGTGACGTTGTGTATTTTACGAATGTATATTTTGATAAATTTATTTGTACGTTAGTTTACATTTTTTGTTTTTTATCGTGTCATATACTGCTTAATAACTTGTTTAAGAAAAAACGAATTTGCATAAAATTCCCTACAAATGAGATAATTTTTAGATTATGGGCAGTACCACAACGATTGGGACGCCCTCCTTTATTCTCCAGATAAGTTGGACGGACTATATTCTCTGAGCAAACCGCTAAATTTTAGAGGCCGTTTAAAATTTTTAACGCCAGTGTCGTCAATTTCGTATTCTGTAACTAACGTTCCTGTCGAAAACTTGGCAGTTCCCCCAAACTCGGCCGCTAATTTTTAACTGCCATTATACGCCGAGAAATGCATTACCTAAATTAAATGATTTAAAAACAATTCCAGAAATACGAATGTAATTTTTAATTTACAACAATACAAAAAAGATTCTTTGAGGTTCTTTTAGACTTTGGTTTTAAAACTCCTTTTTTTTCAATTTTATTGAATTTTAGAGCAAATCGACATTGAGATTTTTGAAAGTACCAGATACTTCATATATCTTGTCCAACAATAATTCTATCAGCAATCAGCGTAATAAAAAAATATGCATTTAAGTAAAACTGAATACTAGTTTAAAATATTTTTCTTGTTTAATCGATCTCCAGGTTGTGGCAGTTTTTCTGTTTCTTTCGCCTCCAAGATTAAATTCACTATTTTGTTTACCATTTTATCATCACCATTTTTTTTTTAAATTCTGTATGAAAATAAAATAAATACCTACACGTTACAGTGATTTTATGTATTACATTTCTTACATTTGTTTCAATGTCCCCAGAAAAGTTAAAACTTGTATTTGGGACAGGAGTACATGATGCATAATGTTAGAGTATGAATGATAAGTATAAGTCAAAAAATGGAGCAGTGTAGAGATTATAAACATCATAAAATAAATATTAGTGAATCAAGTATATAAATTATTTTAGGATTACAGTTATTTTTTAAATTTTAACTATTTTTTGTTTTGATTATGCATTATTCTATTTGTTTTGTGTGTTTCTTGAATTTAGTATATTGTTCTTCAGTTCTGACTTTCATTAGTAAATTATTGAAAAATTTAAGTGGCTGTTTTGTATTTGGGAATGTTTAAACATTTTTTATTACTAAACATTAAACACTTTTTGGCTATGAATATGAGAATTATGAGTTTGTGGTGTATTTATATTTTGTTGAATGAATGTCTCTTTATGTATTTGTAATATTGAAGTGTTTTTGTATAATCTGTCTAATGTTGGAACATTAATTTCATTGAAAAGTACCTAAATCTGTAGGGAAGGTTCTAGTTCTTTTTTAGTATTACTTTGATATTGATTTTTGAGTTCGAATACATTCCATATATCCAAAACGTCTTATATAGAAACCATCTTATATGGCTGATATTTAAATTTAACTGATAATAAAAAAAATATTGTAATGCATCCGAGCAATGAAACTATTTGAGAACCTGAACGAATAAATACGAAAATAGAACTAATTAACTAAATACGAAAATAGAACTAATATAGAATAATAATAACTAGAACTAATAATTTTCAATTGTATTATCTGTTCATGAAACAAGTTTAAACGAAACAATATATTTACAATTACAATTCATAAATGTTTTGTTCTCGTGACTCGCGTCCTTAAAGCAAAGCTGTCCGCGCTAACACAAGGTCGACATTTCGAGTCCATTAGTGCCTTATAGAGTCCAATATTCAGGGCCGCGTCGTAATGAACGCTCTCCTATAAGCGTGCGATATCATATGCACCCTCAAGTTATAAAGTGTAGTCTTCTGTGGAATCCTCCGCGTTGGGTCCGAAGGAGCGAGTCTTTAAAAAAATATACATATATCACTTAAGGGGGGGGGGGGGGGGTAAGGTTAATTCGTACAAAAAAGGCATGTTTTTGTGAATTTTTTGTGACGACACAGTTAAAATCTCTTTGTTAAAAGCAATAGTACATTAAAGTATGACATTTGAAGAATATTGTGTAAAATTTTCAAGACGAAATATTAAAAAATACGGCAATGGCAGCAATTATTCGGACGTGTCTCGGAAAAAGTAGAATTGCGGTGTCCATCATAACTTGGTGCTAGATCATCTGAAATCAAAAAATCAAAGTTCATTCGTTAGATAATAGATTTTCCCAGGTAACGCTGGGAGGGTTTTTTGAAATTTCAATTTTTCAATTTTTTGGAACACTTTGAAGGGAAAAACGCGATTTTTTGCGAAAAATATCGACGAATTTGTTATTAAAAAATATAAATTAATAACAAATTTGAAAAAAACTCGACAGCGTTACCTTGTAAATTATGTACAGAAATAGTATTCAAAATTTCAAAAGGATCGGTGCAGTAGTTTTGAAGTTATGATGGACACCGACTTTGAAAACGTGAGATGTGGGGAAAACGATTTAAAGTTTTGCACACTGTAAAATTCAAAATAAAACTCAACACTTTTTTTATACTTACACATAATCGTCGATGCCATGTTCACACGGCAAAGAGCTTTCATCATCAGCATCTGTTTGTCCTTGTCTACTCAAAACAATGCAAATAGCACGTCCGGTAGTCCTCAGGTGAGCGCGACTCTTAGCTACCCGAGCAGGTATAGAAAATCAGTCTGAGTATCGCTCAAATGTTCATAATTTCGTCAATTTTGCTCCGATTGACTTGAAATCTTGACACAATATTCTTGCGATGTTATACATTCATTTAAAAAATTAAAAATAAAATGCAAAAAAAAGTTAAAAACCTTACCCCCCCTTAAGTTATTACGATTAAACCATAAAGTATAAGTATAAAGGGTTCTACAAGAAAAGGCTGTTGGGCTCTAGCCTGAGTAGCCTGATGGATCACAAATACAGGATGTTAATTTAGGTCTTAAAATTTTATATAATAACAAAAATAATAGGCAATTAGCTAGTTACAAAATTAAGAAATAAGAAAAATATTAACCTGAATAACAATACAATAAGCATTCAAATTCAATTCCCAAACAACCCGATTCTTAACACTTTTCCAATTATAAATAAAAGAAAAAACAACGATGATAATCCCTTAATTATTCCCTTACAACACCCCCCCCCCCTCTTCTATTTACTCCGCCTACTCTCCACCCCCCTGTTAACTATACAATGAGCATTTAATTTAGTATAGTTACTTTGTATCCTCCTGGGGAAGGTAACTTCGTTCCCGAAACTTGTAGAGGTGTTTATTCATATCGAATAAAGAAAAGAAATATCTGGTGGTGTATATACTTCAAAGGTAGACTGCCCTGACTTACTTAGTCGACTACCCATTCGAGTGCCATAGAGATCTACCAGAACTGACGTCACATTAAATATCTTAAACTTCAAATGGAATACTGGATTGTGTGAAAGTATCGAGATTCGAGTAGACGAGCATCGTGCGTGACAGGCTGTATAACCTCAATACCGAACGCGTGGAAATTTTGTTAAAACTTATTTGTTATTTGTTTTTGTTTTAAATCATATGTGAGTTACATTATTTCGTTATTGTAATTTTGCATAGAAGATTAGAGAAATGGAAACTGCAACAAGTATGTATGTGTAATACAAACTTAGAAAAGTGAGTTAATAAAATTGTATATTTTTATACAATTATTTTTTACTGATCGAATTACATTCGGAATTGAAGAAAAGGCGTAAGAAATTTCGTTCCTGACGGAAGTCCCTCGAGCGCACACGTAATTTTTTTTAATGCTTTTCTATTTTATGTTCCTTTATATTATGTTGTTTTCTTTGAAATTAATTCTTGTTCCTTTAAAGCATCCCAGAAGTGGTTTGTGCGGTTTCCTCGCCGCGTCGCACGAGTGCTTTTGCTTCGTCTGCAGCGTAGCGAGTTAACCTCTCTAGCACTAAAACAATGTCAATCCGGATGGCGAAAGAGTAGGGTTGATCTGGGAGCCGCTCTTAGAACGGCCTTGGTCTGTGATGGGTCCCACTTCAATATTCTCTGTACCCTTGTATGGATTCGAATCTTGAACCTTGAGAAGGACAGAGAGAAATTTGAAAATAAATTTTAAAATTTCGCGGCGCTTAGGTCTTTAGCGCTGACCACATAACCTTGCCTTTATGGACAGCGCGGCCCTACAAATATTGAAAGTAAACTTTTAAAATTAATGTGATGTATTTTTTGACCGACCAATCATTCAACTGTAAAACGAGTTGGATGTCAATGGATATTTTGTGTAGCAGAAAAGTGCAGCACAGGATTATGAGTAAAGATGAGCATTATTTTTAACGTTGTCTATTGAATTATTATAGAGGGCGAACTGAATCAACTGTTTGTACCTTTATCTGTATTCTCCGCAAAATTGCACACGTGAAGTCTTTAAATAATTTATTAATTAATAAATTTATAATTTTATTATTTATGATTTTTTTTCTGATATAACTATTCCCAGAAGCAAACTAAGTAAATTGTTACGCATATATTCCAATTTATTCATTATAAAAAGAAGAAGAGCACGAAGAGCTTTAGATAAATTTAATATAAAACAATCCTTTCTATATAAAAAACGAAAAAAATTCCATCATAATAAATTAAGAGTCAAATTTTAGAAAAATATTTAATCCGAAACGTCGGCCCGAAAGGTCGTAACAACACGGCATAATACCCCAGTAAACACAAACTTGAAGATTCTGAGTGGCCGTGAAAACCTAAGAACATTCTTAAATTTAACGTTGTTTCATTCACATAGTTGAAGTTCATTATTAAATAATTTATTTTAAACACTACGTTTTAATCCACTAGTGAGTAATATTATGTAAGCCTAAGCGCTTTCAATGGGGACACCCATCATCTTATATTACTTAGAAAGGTGCAAAGAATTGCTATTTATTGAAAAATGGTAAATATTGATGAATACGGTAATAATGGTAAACTAGCAGGAAAGCAATCGGCGTCGCCGATTGCTTACTGCAAAGCCCTGCGGGCAGCTATTGTGGCCGCTTCCTTTACCTATGCCTACGTCAGCCGCTTCGCGGCCAATTGTATCTGGCAAATTTCCATTTACGCTATTGTGGCCGCTTCGTGGCCAATTGTATTTGCTGTGCAGCAAACACAATTGTTTACCTATGCCTACGTCAGCCGCTTCGCGGCCAATTGTATCTGGCAAATTTCCACTTTTAATTACGGATAGTTTAGATATAATTAAGACAAAGTATTTATTCAGTATTTCTAACCGATTAATAAGTCAGAACGGAATAAACCACAGTTCGATAGGTAGGTACCTACTCTCTTCTCTTCTCGCAGTGTTGATTACTTTTATACAACATTATAAAAAACCAAAAATGAAATTAAAATTTCAACAAATAAAATATTCTCAACCGTAAAAAAAAATCGATTCTTCCAGGATTCGAAACTGGAATCCTCTGATCCGTAGTCAGACGCGTTATCCGCTGCGCCACACGACCCAACGGGCTCCATGGCAAAATTAATGTATACAAATAGAAATCATCATCCAAATGCAGAAGCGTACGACATTGCTTGGGGTAATTAATATATTGATATTGATGGTAACGATGATAAGGGTAAATATTGATAATATTAAAATAAAATTAGATATATTACATAGAATGATTATGTTAGGTTAAAACAGTACACATTTATCTAAAATAAAAAAATCAATGTACGTAGCGAACAATTTTTCGGGCTTGTGTCCAGTGTCCAAGTGTCCAGAATTGTGTGGTAACAATTGTGGACCGCGAGCTTGTGGACGAACAATGTTCCCAGAGTAAAATATTGTGGCTCAAGTTCATATGGATAATCTACTTAGGGCCGGTTGTTTCATGTTGGATCAAAGTAAAAGTTCGTTTAAAGCACACATTTTTGCGTTCTCCACCAATCAAACGATCCGTTCCCGTAAAAATCTATGCTTTAAACGAATTTTTATTCTAATCCAGCTTGAAACAACCGGGCCTTAGATACACTTACCTACATTTTGATGACAATTTCAGTAAGCACGTGTGAACTTTTGCGATAGGTCACCTTCTTAAAATGTCGAAGCTCTAACACAATCACAGAATTTTTATGGTTCATGCGCTTGTTGAACTATTATACATTACACATATACAATTACTTACTTATTATTAAACTATTTATAATTAAATTTTCCAAACAGAGTAGATTGAAGTAGTATCTCATGGCCCGTATTACTGAGGAACTTAGTACTAAGTAGGTATGGCCAATTCAGGCCAATATTCGTGCGCGGTTCATTATTTAAGAAAAATACGTGTAGCTGCACTATAATAATATAGCCATAATCAAATAGTTTACATTAACTATTTAAAAAACAACTACACCGTTATCTCTTTCCCCATAGATTTCCCATTTCTTAACATAGAATAGTAATGTTTAGAAATTTCAAAACTTGTTTAAAACAATCTTTGACAATTTTTCTCTTGGATTTACGTAACGAATTTGCAAATCATTTTTATTATGTCAATTAAATTTTCTATTGATGAATCTTATACATACGCTAGAGATGGGAATTTCGGTTCAGTTAACTGAACTGCTGTTCACCAGATCGTTCAGTCAAATAAATTAACTATTCACTTTAAATCGTTCAGCAGTTCTTTGAATTTTGTGTTTTTTTTACCTACTTCAACTTTTGTAAGTAGGGATAGGTAAACGAAAAAATATATCGATATTTTTCGATATATTTTTCTAAAAATGTAATGAAATGAAATGAAAGTAAAAAAGCTTTTGGCGACCAAAAAAAAAAGATTCACCGGAAAGAAAAAAAGGTCACCGGAAAAAGTATATCGAAGAAAAATATCAGAATTTTTTCGGTCGCCGGAAAAAATTGGAAAGAGTTCACTTACAGATAGAATACCCGCCGGAATTTTTTACAGGTATCCTAAAATTTTCAAATCCATGGGGGACGGGGTGTTTTCAATTTCCATCAAAATCTCGTTTTATGTTTTCGCTGCCTAGGGTGTGGGGAGTGTTTCCAATTTCAAAAAACTTTATCCCCCAACTGCCACAAAATTTTAACTAACCAAAAATTTCAGCACACTTTAATGAATAAATTAATTTTCATCTACTTGACTAGTGAACGACCAGTTCACTAAAGTGAACTGTACAGTTCGTTCAGTAAAGTCTAAAAGAACAGTTCGTTCATTAACGACTCATCTCTATCATATACAGGGTGTCCCGTAGCTAGTATAAAAAACTTTATAGATGGACAATTTTTTGCAAAAATAAGTCAGAAGTATTGAAAAAAAGGAAAAATTTTATATTGCATATCTCCATAACTACATATAATTAGGTCATGGTTGCTTGAACATTTTCAACAAGCGAAGAATCCACCTGTGAAGTTTTTGCTACTAGCTATGAGACACCCTATACTTACTTACATTGCTTAAAATAATACCTTTCGCTACTATTTAACATCATTGACAAAAAACGTATGCATTGGAAACACATGGATTACGAATTTGGCTCGGAGTAATTAAATTTATGATTCTAAAATTTAAATTTATACGAGTGAAAAGTTATACGCCCAGCATTTTTACGACGGTGTACTATACAGCATGTCTCGAAGCTAGTAGTTCTTCATTCAGTTTTGAATAGAAAATATTCTTTACGCTTTCGATGAAATTAGTCTATTATTTAGGAGATAATAGACATTTTAGGAGATGTGTGACATCAAAGTTTGCATTTTTTCCAATATTTTTCTGATTTAGCTTTTGTAAAACGTTATACTAACTTCCCGAAGTTTTTGCTATTAGCTGTGAGACACCCCGTATATCGGTACTGTGATCGAAAAGAGTATAAATGTAGTTTTTCAAAAACCTCAATATATTGAAGAAGAAAACAGAAGCATTTTTTGGGGTAGGAAACTACCATAGACGTACTATTTATAGTACGTCTATAGTACCTAAATACCAATTTTGCTTCTTTTACTAATCGATTTCTATACAATGTTTTTACTGTCTGTAAGTACCGATATTTTATATACCTACCATACGTTAAAGTTTAGAATCTATGGTGTTTGTTGGCTTCAGTAGGTACTTATCTATTTTCAATTTTCCGCTTTAAATAAAATTATTATTAAATTTTTAGGTGAATTTATAATTATTTTTGTAAGAACGTATTATTTATTAAAACGCGATTAAGATAATCCATTATAGTATGGACGGTGATCCGTTAATAGTTATTAAAAAAAAATCTTGCGTTTCGTTATTGTATTAATTTATTTTTACGCCCGTGTGTACAAAATATAGATAGTTGCCCGCAGTCAATTTTAACATTCAATATATCGTACATACCTACCTACCTCAATAGTCCATTTTAAATTCGAAACATGCTTCGTTAAGGCGTAACACAGACGCAGTATTATTCAGAAAAACAACATTGCTTCATAAAAATTTAATCTAGACGGAAATAATCAATTTTACAATTCGATCTTATCAAATCAACATTAATAAAAATCAGTCCATTGCCGGGCACTGGCAGGTGTCGGGGGCCTCCGAGGCAGGTCGGGCTTGAGGGTCAATAGGTTAAGAGTCATTGTTTAATTTACATATCGAATTCCTCAGCCCTGAATCGCAAACCATATTTTAAATTAAAACGACGTACCTACAGTTGGACGCGTTATTTATAAAACTTTTATTTTTTATCGGATAATATCGGTTGTTTTTTATGTAGTGGGCCGGTTTTGTTTTTGAATAACTGTTTAAATTGAACAATTTTTATTTATTTAGATGATTTACTTGACGCTGAACAATTCATAATCAATATCTATAAAAAGAAAACACTTTGTAAAAACCATTATTTATTGTCTTCTTCAAACACAGCAAAATAATTTTGTGGTGACATTATCGATATAATTAACAGAAATAAACTTTGTTTTCATCATTTTTTTTATTGAAAATATCAACATGGTTCAGAGTCCATGGCCCCTTCATCAGGATACAATTGTATACTAATAAAATTAAATTTAAAAATCGAAGTAGAGACAATTAAAATTTTAAAAAGTTATATATGGAAAATTAATAATAATAAAGTACCTACTTAACATGAAAATAAATTTAAAAGAAAAGAATGAATTAGCCAAAAGATGGTTAGAAAATTCAAATAATTATTGCTATTTAAATACCTTAACTGAAAAAAAAATTCTACACGTTTTTCCTATATAAAAATAATCACGTTCTTTACAAATCAATTTATAAACACCCGATTTTAAAAAAAATATCCTTATCCTTATTAATTAATATGTATTTTTAAATTTATTATTAGTATAAAAAGCTGGTTGAATAACATTTGAGATATTTTTAACTATTGAATTAGAAATTTCATTATTTATAAATACAATTTTCCTCGTGTTTTTGTCCTCATCCTCCAATGTATTTCAAAATCAAATATTGAAGGGTAAACAAAAATTTTTTTTTTTCTTATACTTTTTATTTAACATAATATCAATTAATTTTTTATCAAAACCATTATTAAACGCGATCTGTTTAATAATTTTTAATTCAATAGTAAGATTATCAACAGATAATGGAATATTAATTAATCTACTTAACATAGAGTGAAATGTTGATAATTTTTGAGAATATGGATGATTAGAAGAATTGTGTATAACTATATCTGTATATGTATGTTTCTTTACGTAATATGTTAAAATCAATTTTATTATTAACAACTGAAATATTCAATTCCAAAAAATTTTTGCTCGAATTTTTTTTATGGTAAATTGAATCCTTTTATGTAGTTTATTTATGAAATTAAGAAAAAAATTTAGTTGTCTTTCACTATCAGTCCAGATACATAAAATGTCACCAACATATATATTAGTGATGCAACGAATATGAATATTCGTATTCGCCGAATAGTAGACATTTATCGAATATTCGTATTCGCCAAATATCATCACGAACATCATCACGAATATCATTACGAATATTAAAAACAAACTATTTATAACTGAACGCAACGCAAATTATGGTTTGACTTGATTCCCCTTACATTGAATCAATGGATTTGTTGAGTTCTCAAATTATTTTTTCTATGGAACTCAAGCTGTCAATTGTTACTTGTTTCTTGTTTCACAGCATAACGTGAGTTCTTTCATCTAGTTTTTTTGGGTTTTTAAAAAGGTTAGGTGCTCATTCCATGTAGTTTTTGTTTTGTAATACATATTGTTCGTTCCATTTTATTTCCGTTGTGTGCAAAAGTGTTAACTCTTATAAAATAATTTCAAAATTGACTTCTCAAATTAACATGACTTCTCGTAAGTGAAAAAAGTGATATTTGGAAACATTTCGATTAGAAATCTGATAAGTTAAATTTAAATAGGTATAACTTTATTTGTTTGTTTTTGTTATAAAGAATAAAGATATAGGTTTGTGTACATGACTTGTTAGTGAACTCGTCCTAAAACCCATTGAGAGTTTATTTTGTTTTGTTCGGGGACTCTATTATTTAGGTATAACCTTGTTGAATTATTCGTATTCGTATTCGCCGAATAGTAGGTTTGATATTCGTATTCGTATTCGCCGAATAGTAGGTTTGATATTGGTATTCGTATTCGTGAAAGTAGTATTCGTTGGATCACTAATATATTTCTTTTTCAAAAAATACATATTTTAATAATAAAACAGAACTATTAAAAATTCTATTCTGTAAATTATTTAAAAATATATCAACGACTAAAGGACTGATACTAGAACCCATTGCTAAACCCTCTTTTTGTTTAAAAATATTATTATCAAATTGAAAATAATTTTGATTTAAAACAACGTTAAAAAGTCTATTCAAATCTTGAGACAAATCTAATAAATGAGCTCTGAAACACGTTGGTATTTTCAATAAAAAAGTGGCGAAAACAAAGTTTATTTCTATTAATTACATTGTTTATTGAATTATCAGCATGTTTCGGGGCCAATAGTCCCTACAAGAGACTCGCGTCAAGAGTCAAGGTCCGGAAATTTTCAATAAATGACCTGGTCTGGTGAAAACAGGATTTTATCCATTTTTGAACCTCTCATAAAATAATGAAAACGTAAGGAAAATTTTTGCACTTCTACAAATTGTTAAATGTATCAAAATTAATACACAATTTTTTCTTCAATGAATTAGTATACTTCGAGTAGGTACATAAACGAAGGGGTTCTTCACATTGCTATAATTTTTTTTTGGTTTTATAAAATAATTAGTGATACAAAGAATACGAATATTCGTATTCGCCGAATATCATCACGAATATTAAAAACAAACTATTTATAACTGAACGCAAATTACGGTTTGGCTGTGCACCGTGTATCAGAACACACCTACGCACTCTAATACCGGGGATTCCTCTAACATTGAATGAATGGATTTATTGAGTTCTCAATTGTTACTTGATTCACAGTTTCGTTTTGTTACTAATAAGGTTAGGTGTTCATTTCATGCAGTTTTTGTTTTGTAATACGTATTGATCGTTCTCACTATCTCACCTTTTGCTGATCCATTGCGTCTCTGGCGTGAAGATATATATTTCCCCAAGCTGAAAAAACAGGCCCAGAAGTATTTTTCTTTAAAGCCGTCTACTGTCGCCTCAGAAAGATTATTTTCGACTGCTGGGAATGTACAAACGGATAAAAGAAATCGCATAATGCCTGAGATGTTACAAATTTCGTGCTTTTCGTGCCGGTGGTAAATTTTAATTATTAAATCTCTTAGTAAAAAAGAAAAGTGGTGTATTATTTGTTACCTTGTTGAATTACTCTTATTCGTATTCGCCGAATAGGTTTGATATTTGTATTCGTATTCGTTGCATCACTATTCATCTGTGGAAAAATTTCTCACGCTAACGTAACGCCGGCCGCACACTGGATGCGTTTTAATAAATAAAAAATAAAAAATAATAAAATAAAAAATAATCGTACGAATACGTACGTAATAATTCGTATCCGTCACAAACAATCACGAACAACAAATCGTGAACGCTCTCCGGGAGCAAAAATAGAAAATGTCTTTTAGACGTCTATTTCTATTAGTACCATCTGCTGATTTTTTATTAAAACGTATTTCAGATAAAGTGTACATTGTTTTCTTCTTTACCGACATCCAATGAAAATTTACAATTTATTGGATAAATTTTGTGATGTATCTGTCAACTCATGTGTCAAACGTCAAAATGCACTCAATATTAATTTTTTCCGTTACTCATCGCGGCCGTACGCATTCGAGGCACAATTGAATAAAAATGTTAAGGAATAATTCATTTTTGGAACAAAATAATAAATAAAAACGTGCGCGAATCATTCGTATCATAATAACCAAAATTTTATCAAAAATGGATTCATCACATTTAAAATATTCATCAGCGGCTGATGTCGGCCTAATTGAGCCATCAGCCAGAGTAAAACAATTAGCTGATAATGGAGCTGCTGTCACAGTAGATCCAAATATACCATCAAGAAGGTAACACATTTCACTCTACTGAAAGCACGCATTTAGTGAATACTTGAGGCACTTTTAATTTTTTATTATGTGAATATTGTTAGATTAAAACTTGATTAACTGTTTTTTCAAATTAATGTACAATGTCCTGGCACGATTTGAATTTATTTATATGATTATTTGATATTGATTGAAAGCACTTCTCTGTTCCATATAAATTATATTGTTGGGTTATAAATTACATTGCTGGTTCTGTGGGGTTGTTTGACAGAATAAGGATGAACCAAGCATGTCAATTAGCAGACTTTAATTTCTTTGCCAAACATTTGTCAATATTACATCCAAATATTTGCTACATAGGATGTAATGTCAAGCTATGATAAAAAGTCATATTTTACCGATAGTTGTTGGCTGTTAATGCGGACGTGAATAGTGATTATAAAATATACATTTGTAAGTTTAAATTTCGTAGGTAAGATAAATATAATATCAATGCACATAATATGATGCTTGACTTACTGAAAACATAGGTCTTCAAAATTCTGCTACTGCGGTGAGTTGGTGCCATTGCACATCTCAGTTTTCAGTTAGCCTTTTTTGCCGGCCAAGTTTGTTACATTGTATTAATGGCCAACCTGTCATTCCTGTATTTAAATTTAAGTTTTTTATATTATATTAAAAATATACCTTATTGGGCATTTGTTTGCATTAGGTTGTATTGCAGTATGATAACAAATTTTCTTTAAAAAAATAGATTGAATTGATTTTTTCAATCATAAAACACATTATATCAGCTTTTGCATAGGTGTTGAAGCCATTCGGCCCAATTTGTCTTATAGATGTGTAATTAGAAGTTTATTTTGGTTTACTTTATTACGTTTTAGTTTTTCATGTCACTGCACAAGTAATACCGGGCACAACATACATCCCTTTTATGTTTTATCAATTCCGGAGACACTGCTAGTAGCTACAAATGCCAAGTAGCTATCATGGCCACCCACAAGGCTATTTAATAGTTTTATAATAAATAATCTGCCAAAGCCGCTCTTGATTGCTTTCTTCTAATTTATTTTTAAATTTATTCATGGTTGAAACATAGGCATTGTACATACACTTAATAAATAAAAAATTATTAAAATATCCAATAATTACTAAAACTTAATTAAAAAATAAAAATGTTGGGACAGAATATAGTTATTTTATAAGGAAAAATACTAAATCAAATTAATTAATCAATTAGAAAGATATACAGAAAAATGTAATTCACAAAAAAATATTAGGTTACTACTGGGATTCGAACCCAGGTCAACTCCTTTCCGGGGCTGGTGCTCTGACCACTAAGTGTATTATTTTTTCGTGAATTGCATTTTTCTGTATATCTTTCTAATTGATTAATTAATTTGATTTAAAAAATTTCACAGAACTTTGTTCTGAAAAATTACAACTTCACAAATATGAATGTGGTCTTAAATATATATAATATCTCTTGTATAAAAAGTATGTCCAAATAAAATGAATTATTCAATTAATTCTAGCATCCATCTAGCGGTGGCATTGCAAAGTAATTTCAACTACCGTATCAAAAAAGTGGATTGCTCTATGGACAAAAATAAAAATTAATCAATTAATAAAAATAAGAACTACATATAAAGTCGATGTATTCACGGAAACAGAGAGGGTTGCTATAGCTTAGTGGTCAGAGCACCGGCCCCGGAAAGGAGGTGTCCTGGGTTCGAATCCCAGTCGTAACCTAATATTTTTTCGTGAATTATATTTTTCTGTATATCTTTCTAATTGATTAATTAATTTGATTTAAAAAATTTCACAGAACTTTGTTCTGAAAAATTGCAACTTCACAAATATGAATGTGTTCTTAAATATATATGAAAAATACTAAGTCCTTTCTGGCTGATATTTCGGATCCTGTTGCAGGGTCCACTGTTAGGGCTGATGTAGACCCTGCAATGGGAACCTTTGCATCCCTGATGATGGACCCAGAAAGGTTGCATACATAAAAAATGTATATATGAAGAATTTTAAAAATGTAAATTTTATATTTAATTTAAGAAAAATGTGTAACCGGTGCGTACGAGGCACATTGTTTCGTTCTGTTGGTGATTATACCCATAAATACCAACATAAAGAAACAACATGCATCGTACGCACGGCTTGCATATACTAATTCAATTGTCTTTCTTAAATGGAAAGACCTGTATACAGTGCAATTGATGTACTGCGAGTGAAATTCTTCAAAAGATTTATCGTGAATTAGGATTGATGTATACTTTTTGTTTTAGATATTATCAGTCTGGACTAGAAGTTGTTAGAATGGCAAATGTATATTTGGAGGAAGGGAACCTTCAAAATGCGTACATTTTATATATTAGATTTATGACTCTTTTTGTTGAAAAAATTGTGAAACACCCTGAATACCCGTCGGTGCCAGCCGAAATGAAGATTGCAAACCAAGCACAATTAAAAGATGTTTTTCCGAAGGCTGAAAAACTGAAAGCCAGACTTTTGGAACAATTCACCAAGGAATACAATCAATGTTTAGAAGATCGAGTAAGAAATTCTTTAATTTACTTTGAAATTCTTAAAATTACAAAAGTACGCAATAAGTAAATATGTAAAAATGTCGTTAATTGTCATAAATCTCATTTTTATATTTATTCGGAAAACCAACAGCTAACAATAATTAAGTTAATACAAAGAATGATAAACATAAAAGCCAACTATAGATTTTCACTGGTAGTAACAGCATATCGTATTTGCATGATAGAAGATTTTATTGTAATCATGTCCGTAAAGTCTGTTGAAAACTATTTGTGGCTGTCATTTTACCTTAAAAGAGTCAATTTATATATGTATTTATATAACTTTTTTGTATCTTAGTTTATTTAAAAGGTACTCTGTTTCATAATTCTATTCTAAAGTATTGTATTCCATTAATTTCTTGTTTTGTGAGTAAAATATTCTGTGATGATTTCAGAAAAGAAAACTGAAAGAAGCAGATAATAAGGCAAAAGAGTTGAAGAAAAAGCAAGAAGAAGATGGAAAATTAATAAACAAGTCAAAAGTATTGAAAACTGCCGGGGGCTCCAGTTATCCGTCTGCACCACAAGAAAATGTAATCATGGTTCTTTAAAAATATATACATATACATATTTATGTGTTTCGGTAGCTGCCTTATCATTTTTCCCAGTGTATGATATAGAAACAACTGTAATACATTTGCAATTTATTTATCATTTATAGCCTTCGTGGAATGTTGTGAGTCCAGCCCCTAGTGTCCACGATGTTTTGTACCCGGATGACTTTGCTACTGAACCTAACAGAGCACCCCCAGAAAATTATGAGCATGCACCGCCTATCATCAGAGACTCTAAACCACAGTAAGTATAGAAGACAGGTTTTTCCATTGTACCTTTGAAGTGTAATCCTATTAGTGCTTACAAAATGTAATCCTTCAGTTCTTATGTCAAAAAGTAGTTTAAGTTACATTTCAGAACGTATTTAGATTATTTTACCTGCAAGGAAACACGTCTTGAAGTATATATTTTGTAGCCTCGGGCCATTATTATTACATAATAATACATGCCAACTTTTCGTTTGAAAAAAATATATATACTTCAAGATGTGTAACATTCTTAACTATATTAGTGACGGTTGCGCATGGTGAATTCAATAAGTGGAAAAATTACAATTGAAAATTTGTGAAAAATGTTACTTCAGTCTTAAAATATTTTTGGCAACGGTGTAAAAAATTCAATCGAATATGCTCAAAAATACGTTTCTTGTAAATTTTCCAAGAATTTTATCATTGTTTTAGACCATCAACATCAAACAGTTTATATCCATCGCCACCCCCTACAGCGACATCTTTGCTCAGTGGAGGATCGTCCCTACGAACTGTGATTGTGCCTTCATTTTTGTTGGATCGCTTTGTGGCCCTGGCAGCTCCTAATACAAAGAAGAAGATTGAAACTTGCGGAATACTCGCTGGAACTTTAGTTAGTTACTGTTTTTAATAATTTGTTTATCAAAGTTGTATTTTTATAAGTAAAATTTATTTTAAAAAGATTGTACAATATTGAATTGCATTCAATGGGAAAACAAAATATTTGTTCTTGAAAAAATCACTTCACTTTTTTAAAAATTCAAAATTATTCATGGCTATTTGCATAATAGAATAACAATTTTACTATAAACTTGTTAATCATTTTACATTTAACTAGTATGTAGGTATATTTATTTATTTTTGCAGGAGAGGGATCGACTCTTGATTACACATATGATAGTTCCTAAGCAAAATGGTACAGCAGACTCGTGTATTACTAAAAATGAAGAAGAAATTTTCAACTACCAAGATCAACATAATTTAATAACACTCGGATGGATTCATGTACGTGTCTTATTATATTAGGTCCTTACATATGAAATTGACGTTTAGTATGGGAGGAACATAAAGCCGATTTTTTTTATTATAATATATTTATTTAATCAAAGTATGTACCATTGCTATCTATGCACTTTTGCCATCTCATAGGTAGTTCATCGATCCCTTTACTAAAAAAACCATTCGGACGGAAATCAATAAAATCTTTGAAGGCGGTTTGGACTGCCCCATCGGAGTTGAATTTTTTCCTTTGCAAGAAGTTATCCAAATTTCGAAAAAAATGGTAATCTGTTGGGGCAAGGTCCGGAGAGTACGGTGGATGTCTTAGACATTCCAATTGAAGCTCCTCTAATTTGGTAGCCGTCTGTTGTGCAGTGTGTGGTCTAGCGTTATCATGAAGCAGCAGTGGCCTAGAGCGATTAACCAGCCTCGGTTGTTTAGCAGCTAGCTTTTCCATCATGGTTTGCAGTTGCTGACAATAGACATCTGCCGTAATCGTCTGGCCAGATTTAAGAAAGCTGTAGTGAACGACACCAGCACTAGTCCACCAAACGCTCACAAGTAACTTTTTTGGAGTCAATTTTCGCTTGGGGCATGGTTTGGCTGGTTCGGCAGAGTTCAGCCATTGCGATGAGCGCTTCCGATTATCGTACAGGATCCACTTTTCATCACAGGTAATGATTCGATTTAAAATCCCTTCATTATTGTGCCGGTTGAGTAATGCAACGCAGCAGTCAACGCGCGTTTGTTGATTTGCTTCACTCAATTCGTGAGGTACCCACCTTTCAAGCTTTTTCACCTTACCAATTTGCTTCAAGTGGATTAAAACAGTTTTATCACTAACACCGCAGCCTGCAGCTAACTCGGATGTGGTTTGCGATGGATCCGCTTCCACAATAGCCTTCAATTCTTCATTATCAACTTTGGTCTCCGGCCGTCCACGGGGCTTGTTCTGCAGGTCGAAATTTCCAGAACGAAAACGTTGGAACCAAAAACGCACTGTGTTTTCTTTTGCGGCACCGTCGCCATACACATCATTAATCCTTCGAACCGTTTCTGCAGCACTGGTGCCACGGTGGACCTCGTACTCGTAAATAACGCGATATTTCAAGTTTTTCATTTTGTAAACTGAGTGACGCAAAGAAAAAAACAATTGAGGAAAAAACAAATGATTATAATTTTCAAAACACAAATACATGAGTAAATAGCTGTATAAATTTGGATTTGGAATTTCTAACCAAAGAGAAGATATTTGAGATCAAATTTGCCAGTACGGCAAAACGCCAACTTCATAAGTAAGGACCTAATATTTACATATTTATTTTCATCGATTATCGTGAATGGATGGTCTTTATCATTTGATTAATCTTTTCAGACACATCCGACGCAAACTGCTTTCCTGTCGTCAGTAGATCTTCATACGCAGTGCTCGTACCAGTTGATGATGCCCGAAGCTATAGCCATTGTTGTTGCTCCCAAGTATAACGAGTATGTTCAACCTTTTCATTCACTGTATTTCTCTTCATCATGTGCATGAAAATGTTATGGCTTGATTTTGTCAAAGGACTGTAATCATTCATATAATATACAGAGTAAAATAACTTGTTTTTTAAATATGAAGAGCAAACACTGAAAGATTTTAAACATTGATTTATTTATGATTCCAAATAATCTTCTGCTTTCGCATTAGTTGAACCAGAAAAATTCTGGTTGATGATTGGTGACGAACTATTGATATTATCATATTCATCACTAAGCGTCCAAAACTACCCGAAAACTATCGAAATACCCCAGATCATATTCATATAAACGATAATAAAAACTTTGTGAGAGGCTACGCAAGTCAACCGCCTCGCCGAATGCCGGAATTAATGCTCGTGTGTTAACAAACAAGCAACGAATGCAGCGCAGTATAGCTGTCTCACTCGTTTGCATATGTGGTATGGAGCTGCCCACTGCATAAGTTAGAGTGAAACAAATAATTAGTGCAATATAGGGCGTATGGTGTGACCACGCGCAGGTGTGTGTACTACACAAAGGTCACTTGACTAAAAACAATATTTTAAAATATTATACGCTTAGAAATTTTTAATAAACAAAAAATGGCAAAATGTTTGTCACTATTTCCGTGAAGACTACAAAAAATAGGAACGAAATTTTTTCTGTAATTATTAAGTTATAGAGTTTAAAGGGATCTCTGGGGAATGGGAATACTCCCTACCGAGAAGGCAAGGTTTTTTGGACATTGATGTCACAACATTTTTGACCCATGATTTAGGCAGGAATCTGCCTGTAAAGTATTGTGGACTAGCTCTGTTTCACCCTGCTTATATTGTTGATTTTAATCTACAACTATATATACAGTTAATTTTTGGAGTCATTTCTTTTTTCTAGAACCAGATACTTTAGTCTAACACCCAACTACGGGATGTCATTTATATCCAACTGCAGACTCGGCGGTTTCCATCCCCATCCAAATGATCCTCCACTATTCACGGTAAAATTAAAATACATTTATTTTAGCAGCGTTATGTTGTATAGAATATAATTTTTAAAATCTCATAATTTGTAATATATATGCTAACTACAGTAAGTCCTTGACTTATGTGATTTAGACTTACGAATTCATAATTATGCGATTTTTTTATTTGTAACGGACCTTTTTAACGGACCTGTTTCTAGCTGTTGATTAAAAAGCATAGATGACTCAAGAAATTTTTGAAATCTGGTTTCTTCAACATTTTATACCAGAGGTAGAAGAATATTGCAAAGAAAATAACCTACCATATAAGATTTTATTGTTCATTGATAATGCACCGGGTCATCTGCCTTTGTATAGTGAAAATGTAAAAATAACGTTCCTGCCTCCAAATACAACCTCCATTATATGACCAATGGATCATGGTGTGATTCATACATTTAAAAAGTATTACCTACGGAAGACATTTAGGCAGACCGTAAGAGCTACTGATGGAGAGAACGGCAAATCGTTGACCCAATTCTGGAAAGAATATAATATTTATAAAGCTGTTAAAAATATTGGTGATGCCTGGAATAAACTTTCAATATCTACGATGAGTAATGTATAGAAAAAGCTCATTCCAAAATTGATTGAGGATATTATGCAAACTGAAGAAGTTGACAATGTTAATCGCAAACTTTTCGAAATAACTAAAAACTTAACCCAAATAACCGTAATAGGTGTAAGAAGAAAATTTCGTTAATTTAATCAACAGAAATGAGCGACAAAGTTTTGATGGAACTTAAGGGCCTGAAAAAAGAAGACTCTTTTCTAGAAGAAAAGAAAGTAAATGAACAAGTCAACCAATTTGAAATCAAGAAGATGGCTGAATATTTGAATGTGATTGAAAATGGTTTAGCTGGCTTCGAGACTCGAAACCCTGATCCAGAACAATTTGCGAAAGTTTCAAAAGCAGTGAATGATGCTACTGCTTGCTGTACTATCATTTACGAAAAAAGAAAAAAATTATAATACAAACAACACTGGACCAGTATTTTAAATAAGTAGTTTGTACCTAATGTGACTATGTACGCAGAAATTATTAATAAATGAAAAAAAAAAACTTCTGAAAATTATGTTTTATTACAAAAATTTATGTAGGTCTATTCTATTTTCACTTATCTTTTGAAACAAACACATATTATAACAAAAACTTCTAAAATTGAATTAAAAACTTACATGATTTTTCGACATACCTATACGAAAACCTTCTGAACGAATTAATCACGCAAGTCAAGGACTTACTGTAATACTTATTTCTAAATACTGCAACTATGTATCCCTACAGACCTTTATTTATTAATACTGTATATTGTGAATATTAATCAATATGATATTTTATTTTTACTGATTGAGTAATGCAAATATGACATAATTAACTGTAATCCGTCATTTTTACATGTCGATTAAGTGTTTAGAAGTGTTAAAGATATTTGGTTTTAATATTTGAATGTTTTATCAAATAAATATTTTTTTGTTATGTATTTATATAACATGTATCACTTAAGCCAGCTCATATAGGTCGTAAGCCCTGGGCCACTCTTTAAACACTTCCATATATGTGTTTCCCATATAAATAATAATTTATTTACCATATTTTAATAATTTATTTATCTTAATTAATATTTTATTTTTATATATTATTTATCTTAATTAATATTTTATTTTTATATATAATTTATCTAAATTAATATTTATCATTTTCTCTGCAGTAGATTATTGCGGAGAAAATTATAGGTAAATATTAAATAGGTACCTATGTATAATCTACTGAGGAGAAAATTATAAATATCAATTAAGATAAATTATAAAAATCTCACAGAGACAAAGAAACATATATGGAAGTCTTTATAGCAGTAGCCTAGGGCTTATGAACTATATGATCTGGCTAAAGTGATCACTTTACACAATGTAACGTTCACCAATTCCACCATAAGAACATCCATACCTTATAAAAAATTTGAAAGTTTTGTGTATGTTCTAAATCAGTTTCTTTCATAATATGTGTATTGAAATGGACTATGTATGCTAGAATATGAAATCTATGTATACTATGTCCTTCTCATGTCATAGTGTACTCATGACATAGTAGTGTACATAGATTTCGCAGCTGGTAATGATACCTCTATATTTTTTAAAGTGAATACACACTAAGCAATATTCTTTTTAATGTATATATGATATTTTGCTGAATTATGTAACATATGCACAGAATTCGCCTGAAAATAATTACATATTTTCAATTTGAACATTCAATTGAAACGGTGAACGTTGTCATGACATAAAGGATCTTTAAACCTGCCAACGTCAGGTCGTAAGCCCTGTGGCTTCCATCTCTTCCCTGCTCCGTGCAGCGGGCCTGGATTTGGGGATTCTATGGTCCCTTTCCGGTGAGACCGTGGAGGCCAATTCCCACATATTCTTCTTTTTAACCCTTCCGTAACCATGCAGTAACACAAGTCTACCGAGTCCATTAAATCTATAATATTTCCCTTAATACGCCAAGTATAAAATTCAGATTTTAGCTATTCCTACATTAAACATTTCAACATAATATAAGCTATTGAAAAAATTAATACATAAACAGAATCGACTTAAAAAATAAGAAGTCAATCGAAAACGGAAAATATCTTGAATTTTGAATATCGGGCGCGATAAAAATACATTAGTCAGAACATGTCCACATGATGCGATTCTCGCCGCGAGTAAGAAAGAAATAGTCAAAAAGTTGGCTTGCTGCGAGTGTGACTGGATGGCATGTACATGCGCCCAGTAATTTGCCGGTGCGTGAGTTAGAACGTGCTAGTCGAATCGCGGCGTGTGAAAAACAAAGCGATCCACTCATACTAACAATTATAATTGCGTCTCTCTCTGAAAAGGAGACAGAACAATAACACACGATAATATTCATGCTGTCGCCACAAGTCATTAGTAATACAGCATAGGCCGAAAGTTCGACGCGTGTTTTATCGATAATCATGACGCATTATAATTTGACTGACGAAGAAATTTTAAAACTTGCCGAACAAAGTGATTATGATTCTGATCTGGAGTTTGAAAACTGTGATAATATTACGGACACCAAAGACATTATAGAAATTCAGGAAGACACGAGTGTCATCGATAGTGAACATGAAGAAATAAATGAATTAGACTCGGAAGTTTCTCAAGAAGACAAGTGCGTAACCGAGATCAACGATGAATTTGGACAAATTGAAAATAATAGTTAAATCATTACTTTTAAATCAAAATCAGGATTTGAGTGGAATTCGTGACCACCACCGCTATCTAGACGTCGAGCTCATAATATTTTAAATGAAAATCCCGGTTTACAGAACGGTAGTGAAAATGTGACTGTTATTAGTGAAATGTTTTATTTATTTATTAGCAAAGAAATTATTGAGGAGATATGTTTACATACAAATCTTCACTGTGATGGTTTGCAAAGAGATAATCCAACAATAACTACTCGTCCTATCACTGTGGACGAGATGTATACATTTATTGCAATATTACTAGCATCGGGTAGAAATCGAGGAAGAAAATTGCAACTGAGTGAGTTATGGACCAGTGAATATCTTTTTAGACAGCCCTTTTTCACCGCCGCAATGTCTCGTAATAGATTCATACACATATTTAGTAAGATATGTTTTGATGATCGATCAACAAGGCACAATAGAATACAGGACTCTGGAAATAAGTTAGAGGCTATAAAGTCAGTTTTTGAAAAATTCACCAATTCGTGCAAAACACTATACTCTCCCAGATTGAACATAACCGTGGATGAACGTTTAGCCACTTTCAGAGGAAATTGTCCATTCCGTGTTTACATGAAAAGTAAGCCTGGAAAATATGGAATCAAAATTTGGACCGTTGCAGATTCGGCCAACGCGTATGTGTTAAATATGCAAATATATATGGGAATGCTCAACAATCAGAGAGAGAAGAACCAGGGACACCGGGTAGTGACCGACCTGGTTCAACAATATTATGGATCAAACCGTGGTGTGACCACTGATAATTTTTTTACATCAGTGCAGCTGGCAGAGCATTTGTTTTCAAATAATTTGACTCTAACAGGTACTTTTCGCAAAAACAAACGAGAAATTCCAACTGAATTTTTATCAAATAAATTAAAAGATAGATACAGTAGTATCTTTGGGTTTACAAATTTCATTACTCTAGTGTCGTATATGCCCAAAATAAATAACCCGGTCATTTTACTATCTACTCAATTCAATGATGCTGATATAAATAATTCTGAAGATCAAAAACCAGAAATTATCCTTCATTACAAACAAAAGGAGCGGTCGATACGGGCGACAAAATGACGGCAGAGCATTCCTGTGTGAGATCAACCAGGAGATGGCCCTTTCGTATATTCATGGAAATTATAGATATTGCCGCCATGAATTCATACATTTTATGGATTGAGAAATATCCAGATTGGAAAAAGAACAATAGAAGTCGAAGGAAAGATTTTATTAGAATCTTAGGTATTAAATTAGCAAGATCCAATGTAGAAAATAGAAAAAACAGCGGAATTCGATTTCACAGGCAACAACAAGATGCTATAGGGCTTTATATGTTTTCATCTCTCGATAGCGCATTTCCGCATAACACACCCGAGACTATAGGTGAAGTAGCAAGTACTTCTAAAAACATTAATAAAACAGGATGTTGCTGATTTTGTACCACTAATAGAAGATCTCGAATATTTTGTGAGATGTGCAAAGTACCTGTCTGCTTAATACACAGAAGTGAAAAAAAAAGTGTTTTATGCCCAAATTGTAAAAATTCTAAAATGTGATGTATTAACATTTTATTGATTTTCTCATTCAAAAACTTCATTTAGTTTTATGCTGTTATTGTTATCTTATTTTGTTATTGAACAAGCGGTAAATTGTGCGTTGCTTCAATTCAAAGGTGCTTGAACAATACAAACATATTTAGATGACGCAATCGGTAAGTCAACACAGACATAAAATTTATTTTTATGTAGGTATATTTGAATCAGGACCCATTTAGTTAGAAACTATCAAACAACTATTTTTATGAAGTGTTGTTTCTTTCATAGTCTAATGTAAACAAATATTCAACTTATGCCGTGAAGGGATCATATTATTATTGAGCCATTGTTTATATTGTACTGTAATGTTTATACAACGCAACTAAAAGAATATTGTATAAAGAATATATATAAAAGTGGGAATGTATCGAGACAGTATTTATGAGACCGCTGTATAAACAAATCGTGTTCCCTGCCCCCCTTCCTTGCGTACACACACTCGCAGCTCGCGAGCTCGCACTCGGACCGTATCATACCGACTTCAGCCATTTTGAATGATAATCCACATTTACTGCGAATTTTAGAAATCCCTTTTATATGATTGTATTTATTAATATTTCACTTTAAATACTCAATATCTCGAGGAAAAGTATGGCAATAACTATTTGTCATATCTGTAATCGAGTAAAGTGTATTTTTTTCATTTAAAACACCTTTAAAAAACAATATTCCTTTGGTAACGCAGCGTTACATCATGGCAACGTGAAGGATTTTTTTAGCATGGTAAGATAAAGGTTAAGGAACGCTGTTGGCCCTCACATCATTTAATTTTTATATTCACGGTTTGAAGTGTCCCACAAAATTGTATGACTTTGGTAGACAGCGATGAGTTGGAGAACAATTTCGTTTCCCCACGTTAATGTCATTGACGGATACGGCCCATGCTCATTCATTTGTAAATATACCACGTGGTAGTAATCCGCGGAGTAATGTCGCAGTTCGACATTACGCCGCGGAGCTCGCTCGGGTACCGTGCGCATGGCAACGTTGCCACGGCACGTGGAAATGCCGAGCTATGTTGTGCGCGACGTCGCGGAACAGTGCACGACATTGCAACGTCACGTAGACTCTATGCTGCGCATGCTGTTGAGGCACAATTTGTCCCCTAGTGAATATGTACATGTCTTTAAAGCATTTGTTTAAAAAAGTCAACAAAATACTTTTTGATTATCACAAATAAAATATAATCCCAAAGCACTATTTAAACGTTCTAGCAATAGAGTTATCTTTGGTACACTTTTCTCGAAATATTTCCACATAAAGACCATTTTTTTTATAAATTGAATTAAAAAGTTCAAACAGAAAGTTTGGGGGAAAATATGTTATTATTTTTGGGTAGGTTGTTAAATACAACGTTTACAAAAAGATAAAATTCACGTTCCGTCTTCTATATTGCAACATCCAAAAAACTGTAAAATGATTGAATTTTAAATTTTACATTTGTATTAAGATAATTTCATTGTCTAAAATTTTAAATAATTCAATAACAGAGCCCATAAAAAGTGAACAAAAATATCTCTTCAGACGTTGACCGGACATCGGTCAGTCAACACCGACAGGCTGTTGTCCTGCGATTCTATATAAATTATATCTCAAATGCCTCATAAACATTATGCAAATGTCAAAAAACGAAAGTTACTGATGTGAGGAATTGTTTTTTTTTTTTTTTAAATAGAGATGCGAACATGGAATTCATGTCACATCAATATTCTTCCTATTTTCAAATTAAGCTAAATGCTTGTGCTATGAAAATAGGACTAACTTGCTTGTCTGGAGCGAGATTCAAACCTGCGACCTTTGGATCACGAGGCGAGAGTCCTAACCACAAGATCAACAAGCTTTTACAAATAATATTCCGAAAGAACATAGCTAAATCCTTTTAAAGAACATTTTAAATATTTATATGTCAGTTTCAAACTATGCCGGCCATTTTATTTCCTAACCTAGCTGTCAAAAATCGGTGTGTTTATCGAACGAATTGAATGTTTTTTTTTTCATTATTCTTACACATTTTTTTAAATACAGTATTGGTCAATTTCAATATTTGAATGCGCCAATCAATGCGGCGTGTGCCGTTCAACTGAAAGCGCGAAAAAAACGTAATTTTGACATGACTGGCTCACATGCAGTATTGCACTTAACCGAACTTTAGAAAGAGATAATCGGCCAGCTTCGGCTTTGAGAGCGTCATCTCTGTCACTCATACCTACGTGACGTTTTGTCGCTGACTTGCGTTGTCTGTTGGCGGAAGCATGGACACTAAACCATGAAGTAATCCACAAAGTCGAGGCTTTTGAGATGTGGATCTTTAGTTTTCGCAGTTTTTTCAGTGAACTCGACATCTTCAACACAACAACCACTAAGATCAAAACACACATTTAACACATTGCATAACTGCACACGGCCTTCCTTTAAAGTTAATTAATCTTTACCACATAGATCTTATTCCTTATCCCATTTTCCCTTTACTCGACCACTCTTTCCACCCTGGAAATCCATTTCCACCTTCCTTCCTCTCCCCCTGGAAATAAATTTACCTTACTTTCTTCATGTATTAATGTATTTTTTAAAAAACTCTTTCTTCCGTTGATCTTTTTATTGCATTTATTAAATATGTCTTCTTATTCTGTTATATACAATACATATCATTCTAGGTTAATCAAGTGAATTCATATAATTGACTATATAAACATATATCATATGTTCTATTTTTTAGTATCAAATAAGCTGCTTGAATTATAAATATAAATAAAATATTGAAAACTTCCTGGGTGAATAGAGTTACGAATTGAATTCTTGAATTCTAAATATAAATAAAATATTGAAAATCTCCTGGGTGAATAGAGTTACGAACCTTGAAGTCCTCCGGCCTATGGAAAAGGACTGAGAAGGCTTGCAGACCATCAAGATAAGAAAGTTTAAGTATCCCGGACATATTGTGAGGACCAAAGTGTTGTCTAAACCAATTCATCATCCAGGAGGAAATAAGTGGAAAAAGAAGCGTAGGAAGCCATTACACCGCGTAATTTAAGGGATTGGTATAAATGTAACTCGACTGAGTAGTTCCATGCGATGGTGATTACCAATATGATCGCCGACCTACTGGCACTATAAGAAGAATTCGCATAAAATTGACAATGGCGCGACAATGGTACACTCTGTGCACCTGCTAGTCACCCTATTTACTACTGCTACTAGATGTTTTTACCTCAATCCGCGTGGGTGCAGTTGTGTAGCATATTAATAACATAGCATTATTGAGATGTTTCTTCAGAATATGCATTTTTTTTAAAGTAATTAACACCTTTGTTCATATTCTTTGCTAACACCTTCGTTAATGTATTAGATCTGAGGGACGTATGTCGCGACGCCTGAAAGAGATAGAGCATGAAAGGGAGAGCAAATGCTTTATAAGGTCGCGCGCATGTCGCCTCTGGGCTTTTTTCACATTTATATTGAGACAGACCGCTATTGTTCATTGTTACCGTAAATAAACGAAGAGTAATCCGACACCTCTTTTATTGGAGAATCCTGAAGTCGACAAGATAACAAGAATATCACAGTTAACAATTCCGAATTCATTAATTATAGATGTACCAGTATAAATTGGCATGCGAGGGAGGGCGTCCCTGTCGCGTAACAGAAGTTGACAGGGTGAAAATTTATTACACAATACATAATGTACAGAATGTCCGGTGAGCGGTGTCGGAGCCTTTAATAGAAATTTGGTCGAGCAACACTAAAGAAACAAACCAGTAATGGCAGCCACTCGATCTGTCAACCTGTCAAACGGTAATATCGGTCCATTATTTGCTTTTTCAGCTTCGCAAAACTTTCATACTTCATTGGCAATTGTTCTTGCACCATCCCAGACTGTTTTGCATATATTGGACATAATAATTCAGTGTTTATTGGAAATCAAGATGTCACAGCTCACGCTCAAATACGAGAATGAACTGAATGACAGGACGAAGGGTTACCGCCGGGTGCGGGCGGGGCGGGTTTTAGTTCCAAAGTCGCCGCATGCCAATTTACGTTGGGCAAGCAATAACTGTGCGTGTTTCCATTACTGTAACACTTAAAAAAATTATTTTATTTAGGTCGTCGTCTACGTGAGGCAGGAAACATCAACAATTCCTTGATGACCCTTCGCTCCTGCCTGGAAGCTCTGAGAGAAAACCAGCAAGCTCAGCAACCATTGCGGGTGGTGCCATACCGCGATGCTAAGATAACGCATCTCTTCAAGAACTTCTTTGATGGTGAGGGTCATGTAAAGATGGTCGTATGTGTTAATCCCAGCTGTGAAGATTTTGACGAGACATTGGTAAGTCAAAATTACAATATATTTTAATGGTACTATAAGGCATAAAACATCTTGCATTAAGACATTCATTTTTCAAATGTCAAATGTCGATGTATGGTGTTATTGGATCATGCTGTTTCAAGAGGAGAAAGAGACGTCTACAAATCTAATATCGCATAAACACTGCACTAGCGCATATATTTACATATTTGTTGCAAGATGGGAATGTTGAGAAAGAAGGAAGAGAAAAAGAAACGACTGTACGAAGTGCCGATGCTAAAATATACGGAAACACCCGAGAGCAGCTCGTGTCCAGCAGTCAAAATGTTTACTTATTTTAACATTTGACAAATGCTCGTATATTACTATTTTCCGTAAACAACCTAAGAAACATATTAATAACTCTCTGCCTTTTTAAATCAATGCATATCGTAATAATTATGACGATCACTAAATAATTACGCCCACGCGCATGTGCGGCAAACGGAACCATATCTTGATCATTGTACTAAAATCCCGAATTGTGTACAGAAATGCCCAAGGCATCCTGAGCATTACGAGTTGGGTGCCATGTGTGTCAAAAAGTTTATTATTTTAACTTTCGACAATTGCTTGTATTTTATTTAAGTCGAATTATTAATTTCTGCATAGAATTTCAAAAACATATTAATAATTCTGCAATACTTTTCAAATCATAATGCATACCGTAATATTAAACGAAAAAAAACTACATGTTAGACGCCAACGCACATGTCCACGGTACATTCAGTCTTTTCCCTTACTCTTATAGAATCTCAAATTGTCGAGGTTGGACAAAACATATTAGTGGAAGTGATACACGTTCAAGGCTAAAAACGAAGAAGCCGTTCAAATTCATATAAAACCTTATTATATGGGAGATATCAATTGCTTTCGTTAGTATAATATAATATTTGCTAAAATTTTTGACATAGATATATGTCGTCTACTGATTTTAAATCAAAAATAATGAGCAGCCGTAAATTAACATGTGCCTCTACCGGCGGAGACTGATTTGAAAAATACGCCATTTGTTGACATATATTTCATGCTTCGGAATTTTTATTTTAAATAGTAATTTATGCATTTTTAATAAAAAACTAACTTTTAAATAGTGTTTGAAAATTCAAAGTGCTTGCGTAAATACAATATATTTTTTAAAATCATCTCTTTATATGAAAATAAAAGCGTTGTAAAAGTTTCTTGCAAATTTAAAAAATTATAACTATTAATATTGAACATTTCTTAATTATTTTAATATTGTTTATTCATAATAATGCTAGCCTTAAACTCATAAGAAAACATTTTGCGTAAATATAAATATTCAGTAAAAATTAATCTTGCCTAAGACACTAAAAACGATTTTTTTGGCTGCGACCTGTCGTTTAATGCTTAAATTTTCTTAATTATTGTAAATAATGTTTAGTATATTACTTTTATATAAAAACAAAGTTTCTAAGTTATCGCCCTAAAAAAAGAGACTATACTGATATATTTTTAGCTATACATACTGATATAAATGAATAATAAAAACCCTCATTTTCGTAAAAAATGCCAAAATATGCATTTGCAGTGAATGTGCCGTGCCGCCTTAAGTACTTTGTGCTAGGTAGCGATAATTTGTAAAATATTCAAAATTACAAGAGGAAATAAAAAATCAAAGGCTATAATGAGTTTATATACTACTAAGACTACAATGGGTGTAAAAACGCCCGGATTTTAATTAATGAAATTATAAAAATAATTAGGGTTGTTAAACCAATATTTGATGTACGTTCAGATAGTATTTACCTTTATTTTTAATTAAGGTTGTTCGATCATTAGAGCAATGTGTTGAGAAAGAGCTAATTTTTTAGTGTTATTTAATTTTTAATATACTATATAGATTAGTGAACACACATAAATTAAGTTTTTGAGAAATATCTGACACAGTTTTTATGTAATTAATTTTTAAAAATTGGATATTTAACATGTAGTTAATAGGGAATCTCGTGCAAAACGCGTGTTTTTTGTAAAATTTAACCACAACTGCTATCTACATGATTATAAAAAACTGTAATATTTATTAATCAATTTTTGTAAGATTTGTCAACATTAAAAAAGGTTTGTAGATATTTGATTCTAAATGATTGAAAATTTACGAAAATATCTGTCAATCGAAATATTCTGCAATGCTTCAGACCAACATTACATTCTTCTTTTTGTTTTTTACTTGCTATAGTTTTAATTATTCTTAGTTTTAATATTTATTAATCAATTTTTGTAAAATTTTTCAACATTATAAAAAAAGGTTTGAAGATATTTGATTCTAAATGATTGAAAATTTACGAAAATATCTGTCAATCGAAATTTTCTGCAACGCTTCAGACCAACATTACATTCTTCTTTTTTACTTGCTATAGTTTTAATTATTCTTAGTTGTAGTTATTTTACTTTGTCTAAATATGGTTGAAACGTCCATTCGTAGCTGTTTAAGCCATAGTTTACAATTGAGTCTACCAAACATAATATAAGCAATAGCTTATGTGTCTTGGAATACAATATTTGAGATGAAAGAATTTACCAAGTAGGGTCCTTAGTTTTTGTCCATTATTAGTCCCAAAAAGTGTTTGCAGCTGCAATCTTTATAATTATTATGTAAACCGTCCAACGAATGCTCTATTAAAATCAGATCTTTGTCCTAGTCTTTTGTATAAGCGGAATGTATTAACATATATTTCGTTTTTTTTTTTTTGTATTAATAATTATTCTATTATCATGTGACTATTTCAGTATTTAGTTAAAGTCTTCCTGTATTTTTATTTTTATTTTTTAAATGTTTTTGTCTGCATTTAAAATGCATGTATCATCTGCAAACGTCTTTTTCAAGCAATTTTTAATAACGTTGGGAAGACTATTTACATGCGCGATATAACATATAGGTCCCGAACTTGATCCAATTACAATTCCTGTTTCAATCTTGCATAATTCGCTATTCGTATTGTAAGTTTTACTGTTGGTTCTCTATTTATCATGTAGTTTTGCATTAATTTTTTTAGGGATCCTCTTATTCCACATTCTTCCATTGCTGTTAATAATATGTTGTGCTCAAGTGTGTCGAATACCTTTTTAAAATCAATGAAAATTATTCCTACTTTTTGTTTTTCGTTTGGATAGTTATTTATTTCGTCTGTCACATTTGATAATAATTTAGTTGTATTTTTTCTTTTTGAAATCTGTATTGTGCTTTGTTGATTATTTGGGGGTTTTTTTTTTGTAGATATTGGTTTATTTGGCCAATTATTGCCTTTTCCATTATTTTATCGATACATGATAATAGAGCAATCGGTCTGTATTTTGTAAATTCTTTGTGATTTCCTGATTTATATATCGGTCTGATTATTAAAATTTTAAGATTATCTGGTACTATTCTTTTCGTTACACTAAGATTTATCAATTTTGCAATTATTGGACTAATTTCCTTTTTTATATTTTTTATGTCATCCATTTTATTGTGGTCGAAACCCGGTGATGTACTATCTATTTTTTCGATTATGTGTTGAATGGCAATTGGTGAGGCTTCCTTAAACCTCATGGAATTTGTTTGTTGATTGTACATATGTTTTTCTATCTAAGAATTTAATATTGTACTTGTGTTTGATTGCTTCAATTTCCTCGATAAAAATTTTACTAAACATATTGCATATATATTTAATGTCTCCTAAATTACTCGTACGATTTATAATAATACTGTCTAGTGAATTTTTTTGTTTACCAAGTATGTAGTAGATTATTTTTTCCCATGTTTTTCTATGATTTCCCTTTGAATTTTCAATCTCTTTCCTGTGATATTTATTTTTTGTCCAATTTACACATTTAGTTACTGTCATGTCACTGCATGCAACATCACTAAGCCCATACCCCTCTCCCGATCCGCGTAATATTTTAAACAATTAGAAGCGTGTTAATATAGCAACTAGAGAAATAACGTACCTTTGTTCATAGACTGAATTTACAATCGTGCCACATAATGGGGTTTACAAATGAAGTGAGTTAAAAATAGTCTGAAAATGACATCTCCAGTATATATAAAGAACTTGTTGCTTTTACATACTTCGATGATGAAGTTTCCTTGGAAACTAAACTAGGATGGTCACTGCTCTCGAAAACCAAGGATTGGAAGGTTCTCCAAAGCAAGCAACCCTCAAAAATCCTTTCATTGTGGTTAAAAGCTTAAAAAATGTTGTTATAAATTGTACATTGAATTTTTTCAATCGCCATTTCGTATGACTTCTGTATGATTCCGTATGATTGAATGACGAAAGATGTTAGGATATGGAAGGATGATGAAGAATACAATAAAGCTAAGATTTTGTACATTCTAATAAAGTTGTAAATGATTTGGTAAAGAGAAGAGCAGTACTCATGGAAGAATCATCAAGATAATCGTCTTCACTCCACTCCACCAGGTAGCGACCCCTAAAATTCCTTTAAAAATCTGAAAAAAATACTGTGAAAGTAAGCCTCGTAGAAAAAAAATAATTTAAAAAATTCATATATTTTTGAAGCACCCTAATGTATACAGGATATCACATAGCTAGTAGCTAGCTCATAGCAAAAACTTTACAGGTGGATCCGTGCCTTGATAATGAGTCGTAAATGTTCAAACAACTATGACCTAATATCAATAGTTATTCCTTTAAGGGGCAAGACTCTGGGGAACTTTGAAATTATTTTTATAATACTTATATGTGTTCATATGTCATTATATTCAATAGTTTAGAAGATTTTTTTTCTATCTTTCTTTTGGAAAAGGAAATATATGGTGGTAAAGCGTTTTACCAGAGAATGTTTGAAGAAGCAAATTATCACTGTTGATTCTCTGGTAATACGTTTTACCACTTTATATCCATGATTAATCCTGTTTTTTTTCTAATGAAAATTGTGGTTTATTATAAACTATCTCTTAAATAAGAAAGTTTAATAAATAAATTACATAAAAATTGAGACATTTTATATCAGAAACTTTATTACAGAGGCAAAAATCACTCATATTTAACAATAAAAAGTAATGAAAAAGCCCGGCAAAGAAAATAATGTAAACTCAACGTAAAAATTATGAACAACACATAAAAATTGAGACATTTAGTACCAGAAACTTTATAACACAGGCAAAAATCATTCATATTTAACAATAAAAAGTAATGTGAAGTTCTGAGTGCTGTTACTTTCATCTGCACTATCACTACTACTGCTGTCCTCGATTCCTTCATTTTCCGGCTCTCATTTGAACGCGGAGTGCTCGTCGATGAGGACTGAGGACCCAGCATGTTGTTCTCAGCATCTTCATCCCCTCTGACATTAGAGTCAACAGCCATTTCATCATTGATAAGCTCCAAAACTTGTGCGAGATCATTCAGAACATTAATTTTCAATATTCAAGTTGCGTGGCATCATCTGCACAAAAAAAATGTACATTAATAATTTTTAAAATATTATAAAGAAAAATAAAATGCTGTGATATGAGAGAATAAGTATGGAAATAGGGAAATATACAAAAAATAAATCCATTTTCCTATCAAAATAATATGAATTTATATGTACATTATTGTTATACAAACTCAATTTTTCTCCCGTAGAATTCTTTCATAAATAACATCTTTGCGACAAAAGTAAAATAAAATTCCTAAATGCAAAAGTTATAACAAATAATGTATCTATACGGGATTATTTACAGAATAATGGCTTGTTTTATTAATTTAAAAGTGACTAGTTTTACATATAAACTTCACGCTGGAGAAACACTTTTTTATCAATCATAAAAGTATTATAAAATTATTAAAATAAGTTTTTTTTATTATAAAGATAAATAATAATGTTACAAAGATTTTATTACTTACATGTTTTGTCTTCAATTAACAAATAAAACGCACAATAACACTGTCTAAAGTAAAGCTGTCGAAAACGCAACTCGACAATTGCATAGACGCGCAGTGGTAGAACGTAATTACTACTTTCGAGTATTATTCATTTATGAACTTTATTTTCTTTGTAAATTTATGAAAAGACTGCCGCAAAATTCAAAAAGTGGTAAGCCCATATATTAGAGAACGTCTGTACAACATAAAATTGGCAATAAAGATTATTTTTCAATACTTTTTATATGGAAGATGATCCTTATAGCAAGTGATATAAACGTATTACCAAAGACCCTTAAGGGGTTTTGGAGTTATAGTAGTTATAGTTATATCAAAGTTAGCATTTTTTTTTTTTTCATATTTCTTACTTATTTTTTTGCAAAAAGTTGATCTATCATTACAGTAACTTATATTGATTATGAAAAATTTATTCGCTTTAATACAAGTCAAATAACATAATAAACTTACTTACTTACCATATCGTTTCTCCGCAGTGGTAGGCAGAGAGGATAGAGCGCCACACTCTTCTGTTCTGACATGCAACTCTCGCCTCATCCACATTCATACATCTTCGCATATAAGCTCGACAATTGTTGAGATTCCGAACAGGACCATCCTCCAATATCTAATTAATTTGGTCATGCCACGTCTTCCGTGGTCATCCTCTCTTTCTAGTACCCTCAGCACTCACGTCATATTTTTCTTATTTTATTCTTTATTTTTTCGGGGGAGCGACCCTTTCTACATTCTATCAAAAACCTTGCAAAAATTGAAAATATAATTTTTTATAATAAAAGTAAATAGAAATTTTTTAAGAAAATAGAATGATGTCAACAGTAGCGGTTTAGAGTCAATTACCATAAAATCAATGGTAGATCTTTCATTTCCTCTTCCGTGTGTATTGGTGGATTCCGTTGTGCTTGAAGAAGGTGTTAGATACAAAAAGGCTTCATTCCAGACACACTTCAAGCAAACGTCGCCATTCACATTCATCCTTCCATCCCCATGCACACATGTACTATTAAAATATAGAACACCATTGGTTAAATTCTAAGTTATTTATATTTTTACATAATAAGTTTCTAAACAATTTTTTATTAATCCATTAGAAAAGACATACAGAAGATCATCAAATTAACGAAAAAATATTTAAATGCCACCTGGACTCGAACCACGACCTCACATTCTATTTATTCTATTGTTCTGAAATTGCAACTTCTCAATAAGAATGTGTTTCCTTTAATAATAAGTTTTTATTTATTTTTTCCGGTGTTGCCCTGAACTTTATTGTCACAGTGTTTATATTATACATATTTTATTTCAGCAAGTAATGCGCTTCGCAGAAGTGGCGATGGAAGTGGAAGTGGCCAAGCCTAAGAATCTCCCAGACCTGGGAGCTGGTATGACCCCGGGAAGACGCAAGGCCAATCTTATTTTCAAGCAGGCTAGGTCCAAGATCATGGCCGATGGCATGTGAGTATAATGCCATAATTATTTCACAAATCCTAGTCTGTTCTGAAGTAAGCGGATGCGATAATAATAATTTAACCTAGCTAATATGTTATGTGACGATAGTGGGATATATCATTATGAAACAGTCTGAATATAAAATGACAAAATATCCTAGAATCTTACCCAATCACTTAACAATATATCGACGGCTCCTACGTATAATATAGTAACCCACAAAATTCAATTTTACAGGAGAAGGATTTGAACATATTTTCGTCCGGTATAAATTTAAATATTGCCCAATTTTTTTGAAATTTCGTTTCAATATTTTACTTTATACTGTAGTTTCATAAATAATCACAAAAAGCCGAAATTATTAAAGGTTTTTGTAGATATGCACATACGATAATATACTTCGGAAAAGACGCAACGTAAAATATTGTATAAATGACTTACAACATTTTACTTCGGAAAAGACGCGATGTAAAATATCATAAGTGTTACATACGATAATTATCTTATGTTATTTTCCAACGTATGTTATCGTAAGTGTTACATACGATAAAATTATCTTATGTTATTTTCCAACGCAAATTATCGTAAGTGTTACATACGATAGTATACTTCGTAAAAAATATGTGATTGTTTGAGATACGATAAAATACGTCCGAAAAAAACGTTATTTATTGCAAAATATTTTTTTTCTTTCTTGGAAATAAAGATATAATTAAATACATATGAAATACACAAAAAACTAAAAATCGTCAATTTGTGGGTTACATATTATACGTAGGAGCCGTTGATATGTAAATTATGAATAATAATTCAAAAATTCTTAATCATAGTAATATTTTACTGTATGATGTATGTTTCTCCCCGATTCCTCTGAATATAAAAAGTTCTCTTGCTTTAAATTCAATTTTATTACTAGGGGCGATGGTAACCAGCTGGATGTGGATCTGGCATTGGTGTATAGCCTGGGCGGAGACTTCCCCAGCCTAGAGCTTGGAGGACCTCGCTGCGAGGAGCTGATCCGACAGATAACCTCACATCTAGAGATGCGCCTACAACGTAGATCTGCTCTTATCAGAGACAAAAACATTAGAGGTCAGTGGGTACATAATATTCTTTTGGGGGTTCAATCCCCACACCTTTACTGAGTTAATTTAATAGCACAAAATGCTTAGGTATTCTTTAGTGACAATAAGTGTAAATCCTGGATAGAAACATAACAAGAACCTTTCTATTATAATAAATATGTTTGTGTATATATTTTTTTTTATCCCTAGATGAAAAGTTTCGTGCACAACTTGAAGAGTTGCTAAGGTCCACCGTGCTGGCTAACACAGAATCAGCCGCACTTCGCAGCCAGCTGGATCAAGAGAAGCAGAGAGCACGCGCACTGGAGCAGCGTTTAATCACTAGCGAAGAGAATGTGGCTCAGCTGAGCCGGAAACTATCTGCAGCTCTACAACACGGAGATCTTTTAAAGCAACAGGTGATTTAATTTTTCTTCTATTCCGCAAACACGCATTTGATAATAAAATATGAAAGTAAACTCCATGATTTTGCAGATGTTTCCTCCAATTAGATAGTAATATCCGATAAATAACATCCAGAAAATAAAATCAAAACCAAAGATTTAATAAATGCAAAACTTTAAGAAACTAAAAATGCCAATGCAATTAGAAAATTTAAAAAAGAGGTAGTTAAACAGAAATGGATGACTGAAATCTTGATGACGATGCTTTAAATCTCTCTTTTCTCTCGTCTCTGCTTTGTTTTTTAATTTTGTCTTTCGATTTTTTAACATCTTAAATCTTTTATTTTGTAAAAACTAAATTTGTACTAGTATAAAATTATTTGTAAATAAGATTAACATAAAAAGTTTGTTTTAATGTTAGCATTCTCGACTTTTAATATGAAATTATACATGTTAAAAGTTTATATTGTATAATATTATCGTAATATAGTAGAACTTCGTTAATTTGAGACTTAAGGTTGAGACAAATCTGATGGTCTTCACAAATTACGTCACGGAAGCTCTGGACGCAGGACATCAGGTAGACTGTTTATATAATGACTTCGCCAAAGCCTTTGATACAATCAACCATGATGTCTTATTGAAAAGGTTGTATGAGATTGGTTTCTCGGATGGTATGCTAAAATTAATGGCGAGCTACCTCCAAAATAGGAACCAATACGTCTCCTACGGCCTATTCGTGTCAGAGTGCTTCTTTACCTTCTCGGATGTCCTACAAGGATCTAACCTGGGTCCATTGTTGTTTTCGATTTTTATTAATAATATAAAAATGTAATTTTAAATTCGCGCTTTCTGTTATTTGCGGATGACTTAAAGCTTTTCTTAAAGGTGTCAACTTTGGACGATTTTCATCTTCTCCTAGCAGATATATCAAATATATGTGAAAGGGGAAGACGAAATAAACTTTTGTTTAATGTTTCCAAGTGTTCGGTTACATCCTTCACTAGGGCCCAAAAAACTCTATTTTTCAGTACAAAATGAATGACCAAAATCTGACAAGAACATTAAATGTTAAAGATCTAGGTGTTAGATTTGTAAGCAACCTAACATTTCACGATCACATGGAGACGATCAGTAGTAATGCTTTGAAAACATTAGGATTTGTTCTGCGTACTGCCAGGGTTTTCGAGAATACCCGCTTACTGAGAACTCTTTACAACTCCTTGGTGCGGAGTAGACTCGAGAGTAGCTCGATGATCTGGGGGCCACATGAGGGCAAGTACGCTCTTATGGTGGAGAAAGTCCAAAAGAAGTTTCTGAGATATCTCTACATGAGAGAGTACGGGCATTATCCTTGGCTTTACCCAACCGAGTTTCTCCAGGGTACAATAGTCTAGAGACTAGAAGGAATGTGTATTTGATTACACATTTTTATCTATTATTGCGCGGTATGATCGATAATCCTGAAATTATGCAGAGCATTGGTTTGTATGTTCCTGATAATTACATTAGACATCATCAGCATAGATTGTTTCACTTTCCAATATACAGGACCAACCTGCCGATGGTTATGCCTGTTGGAAGAGCCACAGCTATGCTGAACAAAATCGCTTTGGGTATTGACATATTCCATGTGTCTGAGGGGGTTTTCCGAAGCGGGATTCTCCTACAGCTTTGACCAGATTTTATGTTATTTTTAATTTATTAAATATTTTTATTTTGATATATACTTCCATAATATGTATGCCTTGAACACTTAGTTTGTAATGTACATATTATTAAATAAATTGAATTGAATTGAATTTGAAATTCAAGGGACTAAATAAAAACATTTCAAGCTATGCGGAACCCCTTTAATTCAACATTCAAGGTACCAAAAGAAAAAATTTATCGCTTTACGATCACAAATTTTGCCAAAAATCATAAGACTACTTTTGAAAAAAACTTATGAAAAATGTTAATATTTTGCATATATTTCAAGAAATCATTTCAAAAATGCAATATTTGTTAAGTTAATGCAAAGATCACAACATTTTTATTGCTAAAGTATACATATAAGTATTGCTGTTATTACTTTCGAAAAAATCTTTTTTTTTTCCATTTCATCAAGTCATTTTTTCCATTTCCATTTAGGTTAGGATGGCCGTTTCGATTTTGTTCACTTATCTTTGAATTTATGGAAAGTTTCTTCAATCTTCGCTCAATTTTATTTATGTTTTGATTTTGCTTTTTTTAAAGCTCAGACCAACAACACAATTATTAGAAATACCATTGCCAATAAATAGTGAAATAATAAGAAATGTACCAACTTCTTACAAAACAAATTAAACATTTTAATAGCACAAACACAGTTATTATAAAAAAGAATCTAACTGAAGAGGAATTTAGGTACTTGAAATTAGTGCAAACTCCGCAAACTATTCACGCATATCAAGACAGCCAGCCAACTGAAGAAAGCATACACAGGATTCTCCAATTTTAGGGATTGCAACATAATATGTATAAATAAAGAGCATTCTATGAGGTACCAAAAACACATAAAAGATACCTTTCACGGGTACGCGTGATCAAAAAGCCGCACACGTTATTAGTTTTTTCTATCTTATTTTGGGAATTATATATGACACGCAATATCAAAGTTTGCATTTTTTTTAAATATTTCTAATTTTTGCTAAAAGTTGGACTATCATTACAGTAATTTATATTGATAAAATTATAAAAATCTTTCAACTTTTCAAAGCAAGAAAACACTTTGTGGCTTGACATTATAAGAAATTTAAGAAAAAATTACACACTATGTTTTAAACCACTTAATTGCTATACATTTGTCAACTAGTTTCGGTTGGACTCAACCTTCTTCAGGACAATTACAATATAGACTAATCTAGGTACAGAAATTTATAAAGGAGGAAAGAAAAAGAGAGAGGGACAGAGTGTCAACTAGGTGGGGGGGAGGGAATGGGAGGAGTTAACTGAAGATAGAGGGAACAACTTTAAAATCGGACTATTAGATAAATTTATTTGTTTATTTATTATAAAATCTTTCAATTTTTCCAAGGTTTTTGTCATTTTACTCGACTTGTACTAAAGCGAATGAATTTTTCATAATCGATATAAGTTATTGTAATGATAGTTCAACTTTTTGCAAAAAATAAGACAGAAATATTGAAAAAAATGCACACTTTGATATTGCATATGTCCATAACTATTAATATTAGTTCATGGTTGCTTGAATATTTTACACATAATATAGGCAGGAATCTACCAGCCAAGTTTCTGCTGCTAGCTCTGATACACTTTCTATTTATTTTAAGAAAAATGTTAAGCCGTCGTGACACTTATAATATAATTGTGATCAAATACATATACTTAGTATAAATGTCCGCTTCCATGATATAGTAGTTAGTGAGTTACACTATAATTACAGTGAGTGTTCCAGGATTCAATTTCCAATAAGATAACACAAATAAAATTTATTCAAGGTTTTTTTTTAATTCACCTTTCAGAAGATAAAGATGGGATTGGCAAGTAGAAGAGCGTTTTATATATTATATTACTATAATAGGGAATTTACAAAGTGTGATTTGGCGACACAATTTATATAGTCCTGTCGCTATTTCATGTAAAAATTGACGAAATTACATTAATTGAAACCTGAAATGTAATCTGTAATCATTCGGGGAGATCTTATATTAAAAAATATTGATTATTTCATTATTTTATATTTTATACTATGTATTTATTTTATAGGGGGGATCTTATATTTCCTACAAGTTTGTGTACATCCAATTTCAGCCTAAACATGAAAATAGGCGAATATTTAAAAAAATGTATTCCATCTAAGTTCAAGATGGCGGCTAACACAATAAATAATAAATCCCGAATAAGGGTCATAGTTGTAAAAAATACAATTCACCGCAAGTTTGTTTAGACTAATAAACTTAAGTTGAAAAGAAATGAGATAACACAATAATTAAATTTTACTATCCCTTTTAAAGTATATTAAAGAAGACGAGAAATACCGATCTTTCCTTTTCGACTGAATAATAGTTTTATCGTAAAAAATGCTGACGTAAATAAAAGTACCACAGTTGGTAATCAAGAAATTTTGCTGCCCTATCAAAATATAACTGCTTTTTTTTTAAACGCGTGAAGTTGTTTCTGAGTAAATACCTAATCAAATTTAAATTGCCCAAAGGCGTACTTTTTCCAATGATGTATCTAATAAAAAATAAAAAAATTGTAAAATAATTAAAAAATTGTAAAATTGGGTGGTTTTTACCAATGCATTTCAGTGTATTTTTCGTTAGTGGCGGGCGTATTGTGTGATTAATTAAAGAGTACCGAATCTGTGTATGTTTTTAAAATTAAAGTAGTTTTAATTAATATAAAATGTCTGGCTCAATGATTGCTGAGTGTTCGGGGTTGTCACCTGTATAGAAAAGGCTCAAAACATATATTTCCAGTGCAGAAAAAAGGTGTGTTATAAATGTTTTCAAAACGGTAATGGAACAAAATCCTTTTATTTAATTGATGTGCAAAAAATGACAGCAACGTCAACTGGCATTAGCTGTACATCAGTATGAATAATCATCAAAGAATACAAAGAAAATTGAATGTCACGATCGCCGAAAAAGAAAAAAAAAAATGGAGTAGGTAGACGATTTTGATAAATGTGCGATAAGACGAATTGTTCATAACTTTTTTTCCGGAGTGAAATTCCAACAATTGACGAATTAAGGCGGGACAGCCGATTTACAAACATGCGTATCTGTCAAATTACATCGATAGATCATGTGCTTTCAAGCCGTGTGCGACATGTCATCTGAGAGCAAATCGAATAAAAATTACACATTCGTTACATATTTATGGTACATATGTTGCTAAAACAGTAAGGTTTTGATAGAAAGAGATGGTCATATATTCTTCGCTTTCGTCCGCATCAGGCATCCCCGCAGAAGTACCTCACGTATCAAAATATTTACTTATTTAACTTTAGACAAATGATCTTATATTATTTGAGTCGACTTATTATTTTCCGTAAATAATTTAAGAATCATAGTAATAATTCTGAACTCCTTTTTAAATCAATGCATATCGTACTATGACAATAACAAAACAATTAGCTAGCCCCACGAACGTACTGCGTATATCAAAATGTATTATTTTATCTATCGACAAATTCCCGTATTTTATTTACGTCCAATTATTACTTACTGTATAGAATTTAAAAAACGTATTAATAATTCTGAAATACTTTTCAAATCATAATGAATACCGTTAATATTAAGCAAGAAATAAATACATGGTAGATGTGAACACGCATGCGCACGGCGCGTACAGTATGTATCTTGATACCTCAAATGATCTGGAACAATTGTTGAAATTAGGATAATACCGAAACTGACATGTGACGCATGTTCAAAGTGTAAAAAGGATGAAACCGTTCGAAAATCCATATAAAACCTTAATATATGGGCGATATCAATGCTATTTGTAAAACCAATTCCTTGCATTAGTAACTTTCGTTTTCTGACATTTGCACAATATTTACGACGCATTTGATATATAATTTATATAGAATCGCGGGACAGCAGCCTGTCGGTGTTCACCGATCAGCGTTCGGTCGTCGTCTGAAAGGATATTTTTGTTCACTTTTTATGGGCTCTGTTATTGAATTATTTAAATTTTTTGGGCATAAGGTATATTTTTGTACTAATGACAATGAAATTATCTTAATACAAATGTAAAATTTAATCAAATAATTCAATCCATTTACGGTTTTTTAGATGCTGCAATATAGGAGACGGAACGTGAATTTTTATATTTTTGTAAACATTGTATTTAACAACCCACCCAAAAATAATAATATATTTTCCCCCAAACTTTCTGTTTGAACTTTTTTTATTCAATTTATTAAAAAAATATATGGTCTTTATGTGGAAATATTTCGAGAAAAAGTGTATTAAAGATAACTCTATTGCTAGAAAGATTAAATAGGGCTTCGGGATTATATTTTATTTGTGATAATAACAAAGTATTTTTTTGACTTTTTTTAAACAAATGCTTTAAGAGTGAATGGATGGTAAAATAAAATTGATTGAATGCATGGTTAGCTGTAATTTTGGCTATAAGATTCGAAAACTTTACACTAAATTGACTCTCCAGACTGCAAAAACGTGAATCATGTACTATGGCGCCTTAATTTTCCATGTATTCTCTTTTATTTCATTGATGATATAAAATAGCAATACAACATTCTTTATCAAAAAGAGCATTAAATAGTGGTCAATTTTCATATTTATTAAAGAAATCTTCATTTTATCTTTAAAAACACTTTTTTTTCATGTTCCCAATAATGAGAATTTCCTAGTTAAAAAATTTAAGCCTAAGCTATCAATACTACTTTGGTTATATCCATATTTTGAAGAGAAAACTGACTACACCTTTTACATGTTATCTGCTAGTATAAAAATTAAGCATGATTTTAATTTTTAAATACAGTTGGACGATAAGGAAATGAAGCTCAGCCAAAAGGTGATCGAGAAAGAGCACCAGAAAAGGAAATTTACACATAAGATGGCCTCAGAGCATGATAAATTGACAAAAGAATTAGACATGAAACTCAAGTTACAGAGGGAAAAGTTAAGGGTGAGAACTTTTTCATTTGACTTTGATGCTTAGAAATTGACTCAGAATTTGACTAGTGAGTGATTATATTGAGTCAACTATAGTAAAGAAAATTAAAAATAATTTGGTAAATTAATTTGGATGTGATAAATTAGCTACTAACCCCTAAAATCATTGCAGGATTAATAGGATATTCCATTGTGCTTGGTTTTTAAATTCTACAATTTAAATACAGATGCAATAATAAAATGCATACAAAGTTTTTTTTTTTATAAATTCTTAATTAAACATCTTAATTTTTTTTATAAATTATGTATATAACCTAACTAGTTTTTTATTGTGATTTGGTAGAGTTATAAATAATTAATTAATTTCAAAATAAATAAAATAAAAATTTCAAAAAATTAAAAAGTAATAAATAAAAATATTCTACACGAAAATGTTTGAAAATAGAAAGATGAGAGTGGCATTATTTACCGTATTTTAGCAAAAATTCCATATTGTTATTGAACTTAAATATAATATTTCTCTTTATAGAAAGCTATTCAAGAGAAGGATGATAAAATACGTCTTGTGAAGCAAATATTAACATCTGAAGAAAACTTGACCACAGTTAGGAATGACAGGGAAACCGCAAGTGAGGGAGAAAAATCTGCCGACAGCACCCAAAAATCAGATACAGTTGTTTCACCAAATTCAAAGAGGGTAAGTGTTAAACCGTCTCAAATATAATACATATTATTTTATTTGAAGTTTGCAGTTCTGACCCAACATAACTTAATTGAACAGTAGAATAAGTGCAGACCAAAATGTTTGAAATAATTGAAAAGAATAATATTCATTTCAATAAAAACCAAATTGCACTGGAATTTGTATCCGGGACCTCTCTATATCCAGTAGAGTGCTCTCTCCTATTTATTACAAGATAATATATGATTTATATAGCATGATTATTGTAATAATTTCACCTCAAGCGGGCTTATTATATTAATTATATTGTTTTCTAGCTATTTGTACCCGGCGTTGCTCGGATTAAGGATTTAGTTAAAAATAAATTTGTGGGACACACAAAAGTTCCATTGTTTTGCAAAGACTAATAGTAACAATGTTTCCATTTAATCTAGGCTGGGATGGATAGGACGTCCAGGAGGGAATGGTGGCCTATGTATTCCACCGAGACCTAAAGAATGCAAAATTTGGATCAGAACGGCAAACGGTGTAGATTTGTACAGAAAATATATGAGGTGAGGGGGTGGCGTAAAAGTTGTCTTTGTTACTCGCCGGGTTTTGGAGAATAAGTATGAAAAGTTTGGGTCAGATAGGTCATACGGTGTAGATTAGTACCGAAAATATAACAGTAGGGGGTGGGGGAAAACTCACCTTCGTTACCTGCCGGGTCCTAAAAAATATGTATGCAAAATTTGGATCAAATCGGTCAAACGGTGTAGATTTGTACAGAAAATATATCAGTGGGAGTAATGGGGTAAAAGGTGAGGGGGTAAATGTCGCCTTTGTTACCCGCCGGGCCCTAGAGAATAAGTATGTTAAATTTGGGTCAGATTGGTCAAACAATGTAGATTTGTACAGAAAATATATCAGGGGATGATGTGAAGAAAGGGAGAGGGAGTAAATATCGCCTGTGTTACCCGCCGGGTCCTAAAAAAAAGTTTCCAAATTTTAAGTCCGATCGGTTGAACGGTACAGATTTGCAATGAAAATATATCAGGGGTAAAAGGGGAGGGGGGAAATGTCACCTGTATTACCCGGCGGATCTTAAAGAATAAGTTTCCAAATTTTGAGTCCGATCGGTCAAACAATGTAAATTGTTTGACCGATCGCCATAGTACATGATTCACATTTTTGCAGTCTGGAGAGTCAATTTAGTGTAAAGTTTTCGAATCTTATACCAAAATTATAGCTAACCATGCATTCAATCAATTTTATTTTACCATCCATTCACTCTTAGGGCGGCACAGCCGATTCACAAACATGCATAGCTGTCAAATTACATCGATAGATCATGTCCTTTCAAGCCGTGCGCGACATGTCATCTGAGCGCAAATCGAGTGAAAATTACACGTTTGTTACATGTTTATGGTACATACGTTGCTAAAACAGTAAGGTTTGATAGAAAGAGATGGTCATATATTCTTTGCTTTCGTCCGCGTCAGGTATCCCCGCAGAAGTACCTCACGTATCAAAATATTTACTTATTTAACTTTAGACAAATGATCTTATATTATTTGAGTCGACTTATTATTTTCTGTAAATAATTTAAGAATCATAGTAATAATTCTGAACTCCTTTTTAAATCAATGCATATCGTAATATGACAATACAAAACAATCACCTAGCCCCACATGCGTACTGCGTATATCAAAATGTATTATTTTATCTATCAACAAATTCCCGTATTTTATTTTCGTCCATCATAGTAATAATTCTGAACTCCTTTTTAAATCAATGCATATCGTAATATGACAATACAAAACAATCACCTAGCCCCACGTGCGTACTGCGTATATCAAAATGTATTATTTTATCTATCGACAAATTCCCGTATTTTATTTTCGTCCAATAATTACTTACTGAATAGAATTTAAAAAACATATTAATAATTCTGAAATACTTTTCATATCATAATGAATACCTTTAATATTAAACAAGAAATAAATATATGGGAGACGCGAACGCGCATGTGCACGGCGCGTACAGTATGTATCTTGATACCTCAAATGATCTGGAACAATTGTCGAATTAGGATAATACCGAAACTGACATGTGACGCAAGTTCAAAGTTTCAAACCTTAATATATGGGAGATATCAATTGCTTTTGAGCGTATTATACAATAATAATTCATATAAATGTCAAATTTGGCATAAAAGTACAAGGAATAGTGAAATAAACGACGAGGAATATTCGGCTACATGAACACGACTGACCCCTGCCGCGGCCAAACGGCATCTAACATGGATTCTGACGTTAACGATGTCGTTTTTCATACTTTAGAATTTTTATTTTAAAATAATAATTAACGTGTTTTTTATAAAAAATTTAGCTTTTTAATAGTGAATGAAGACTCAAAGTGCGAATATAGATACAATATATCGTTTAAAATCATATTTTTATATGAATAAACAACGTTTGAAAATGACCAAAAAACGTAAATATTTAAGCATGTTTCAAAAATTATATCTTTTTTAATATTGAATATTTCTTAATTTCCTACGTACGGATTCTAGATAATTAAGTAAACTTTATACGTATAAAAAGAACATATTATGCTTATATAGAAATTTTAAACGAACCACTCTACGCCCGGGAACATTAAAAAGGTTTTTTTTGCCGCGGCCTGTGGATTAATGTCTATATTTTTCTTAATTATTGTAAATAATGTTTAGTTTATTACTTTTATATAAGAATAAAGGTTCTATCTAAGTTATCGCCCTAAAAAAATTGCAATCTATCATATACATTCTGATATAAATGGATAATAAAAACCCACATTTTCGTAAAAAACGCCGAAATATGCATTTGCAGTGAATGTACCGCCTTAAAGCATTTGTTTAAAAAAGTCAAAAAAATACTTTGTTATTATCACAAATAAAATATAATCCCGAAGCCCTATTTAATCTTTCTAGCAATAGAGTTATCTTTAATACACTTTTTCTCGAAATATTTCCACATAAAGACCATATATTTTTTTAATAAATTGAATAAAAAAAGTTCAAACAGAAAGTTTGGGGGAAAATATATTATTATTTTTGGGTAGGTTGTTAAATACAATGTTTACAAAAATATAAAAATTCACGTTCCGTCTCCTATATTGCAGCATCCAAAAAACCGTAAATGGATTGAATTATTTGATTAAATTTTACATTTGTATTAAGATAATTTCATTGTCATTAATACAAAAATATACCTTATGCCCAAAAAATTTAAATAATTCAATAACAGAGCCCATAAAAAGTGAACAAAAATATCCTTTCAGACGACGACCGAATGCTGATCGGTGAACACCGACAGGCTGCTGTCCCGCGATTCTATATAAATTATATATCAAATGCGTCGTAAATATTGTGCAAATCTCAGAAAACGAAAGTTACTAATGCAAGGAATTGGTTTTACAAATAGCATTGATATCGCCCATATATTAAGGTTTTATATGGATTTTCGAACGGTTTCATCCTTTTTACACTTTGAACATGCGTCACATGTCAGTTTCGGTATTATCCTAATTTCAACAATTGTTCCAGATCATTTGAGGTATCAAGATACATACTGTACGCGCCGTGCGCATGCGTGTTCACATCTACCATGTATTTATTTCTTGCTTAATATTAACGGTATTCATTATGATTTGAAAAGTATTTCAGAATTATTAATACGTTTTTTAAATTCTATACAGTAAGTAATAATTGGACGTAAATAAAATACGGGAATTTGTCGATAGATAAAATAATACATTTTGATATACGCAGTACGTTCGTGGGGCTAGCTAATTGTTTTGTTATTGTCATAGTACGATATGCATTGATTTAAAAAGGAGTTCAGAATTATTACTATGATTCTTAAATTATTTACGGAAAATAATAAGTCGACTCAAATAATATAAGATCATTTGTCTAAAGTTAAATAAGTAAATATTTTGATACGTGAGGTACTTCTGCGGGGATGCCTGACGCGGACGAAAGCGAAGAAAAAGAATTCAGAATTCAAAATAATTAAGATTCAACCAGATCTACTAAAATATTTCTAAGATTTTTATCAAAATTGTTTAGATTAGACTAGTTGTACTGAAGTATCAATGCTATATGCAGTATGGATAGCTTTTAAAAATGATAATTCAGTTCAGCAGTTAGGAAGAGTACAATCATCGAATGAGTTGAATTCTTCTAATACACTTTCTCAAAAAGTAGGTATCCTCAATGAGACTCAGTTGTCCTTTGATGCATCAACCATTGATTTAAATTCAACTACAACAGTGTATCCAATAAGTAATGTTCTGCACAAAGTACCAGTTCAAGAAGACCCATTCCAAAAATAAATTCATTTGCAGCTTCAACAAATGATGTTCAGAATGAATTGTCCACTCAAGCAAAATCATCTGACAATTTATGCCTCGTAACTATATTTCTGTTGGCTCTACTTCACACATTATTATTATTACAACCACCAAGGCCATATATTTAGTTGATAAAAGTGTAGTCTGGCCAAAGAAAAAAGTGGTAATACTATGCGTAAAAGAGAATATATTTCTTCTGGCAAAGTCTATAATGGTAGTTAAAGAAGCAGAAATGGAAGACAAGGAAGAGAAAAACAATTAAGAAAAGATAGAATGAAGAAAAAAGCTGGCAGTTTGAACAAAAGAAAAAAAAAACTCTTCTGGTTCGTGTCTTCGGCCAAAAAGGTCAAAGATACAAACCAAAATATTTTGAGCACCCGTGAAAACCTAAGAACATTCTTAAAAAAAAAACTCAACAAATGAGGAACAGTTGTGGATTTATCAAATCAAGATCTTCAGAAAATGAAGAATTAGAAAGAAATCCAAAGAGACTACGCATTTAGTAAAATTCAGAAGTAGTAAAAATATTGTACTCTGTTGCGTCGGAAGACAATGATAATGGTTGTGAAATAACTTATCTCAGGAAAGGAATGAAGAGTACCTAATACATTTGTTATGCCACAAATACCTAATCTAGCATCTGTTGCAGAAAATAGTATTAAAATGATAATGTCATTACCCGCTTCCACAAAAGGGACTAAATTTCTTTCTAAAAATGTTCTCAGGTTTTCACGGCCATTCAGAATTTTCTGCGTGTAGTTTCTTGAGATATTCTGCCATGTATATCTGACCTCTCTGGCTGACATTTCGGATCTCATTTCTGGGTTCATCATCAGCCCTGATGATGGACCCTGCAATGAGATTCGTAATGTCGGCCAGAGAGGTCAGATACACATGGTAGAAAACTACAAGCAGAAAATTCTTATCAAATTGATCTGTCCGGGTATTGTGTGGCATTAAAAGTTGCCTCATTCTTTATCTATAGGCGCGACAAGATCATAATAATAATAAAATTCATAATTTTCCTATAGTTACTTACCTATCTTGTTTTATTTTTATTCTAAATATAACCTTATAAAATCTATAACCTTATAAAAACTAAAGTGGCCAGAACTGGCACATTTGGACACATTTCACGTTTATGTTTCTATTTTAAATTATATTAAAAAAAAATTTTTTTCTACATTTTCCAAAAGAGTAATGAATGTGCTATATGAGGAAATTTAAAAAAATCGTTTCTGACTATTTTTGAGTTCATAGTGATGCACAGTTGGCAAAAAATATCTTAAAGTGGCCAAAGCTGGCCCCTCAACCCTACCTATATAATAACAAAAACAATTCTTAATGAATTTTGTAAGTAATGGAACCATTACAAAATGTTTATTAATAAACTTAAACCTTAATTGTAGTTTTAATACTCAAAATTGAGCAAAGGTAAATTATATGTTTCGAGAACAATGTTCTGTGTACACAATAATCCTGATGAAGAGAACATTGTTCTCGAAACATGTAGATTTTTTAATCTAATATAGTGGTGAAAACAAAGTAATTTGTGTTTTATTTTAATAATAATGTCACCACAAAGTTCAAGCCTTCATACAGAAGAAGAAAAAATATTCTTCGAGCGGTAAATTATACTTTTTAAATTATTATATTATTGCAAGAGACACGCGCGGCTCGTGTGACAGCTGAAAGTGACAGCTCGGCCGGACAAAACAAACAAAAATCTTTCGCAACCTGTCATTTAGATTTAGACTCCGCCTTTATCCGAAACTATCCGAAACTTTTATATCGGTTTCGGTTACGGTTACGGATATTTTTTTATTTCGGATATCCGATAGTTTCGGTTACGGAGCTCCATAACATCCCTGGCTTGCACTCACCCCCGAACTAAAAAAAATAATGCGAATGGGTTGAATGCCATCCGCACCAGTGTGTTATAAATTTTATTTACTTAATTGACTCCGTCTTGATGTGTACAGTATACCTAAGATTTTAAGCTAATATATTGAAAAACAGCTCTTAAATGGATATTTGCACATCCCTATTACAGATTTTACCTGGTTTCATTGTTGACCCTTCACCCATCCCCTCTATTAATTTAACGGAAGAACCCCTGATTATTAATTATGAGAAAGCCCTCACTAACACACCACTCCAGTCTTCCCAACCAATGCCCAGACACCATCTGGTAAGTTAAATGCGTTATTCCTTTATGCTTTACTTTATTTTTGCAGTAACTAACTTGGCTCTTCTTCCTTGTTATAATATTAATTGTAACAAGGAGGAAGGAATATATAATTAATTATTCAGATGGCTAAATATAGAGAGATCCAACTCTTTTTGCATTAATTTTTTAACCAATTTGATATTGAGCTCACATTATCCAAAACCTATTGTATCTATGTCCACTTAACATTATTTTATTTTTTAACAAACAGACCGTCAACAGGTCATTAATGACCCTAATAGATAGTCCTAGAGTGACATTAGAGTACAAAGTATGAATATGTTGTGAACATTTTGAAAACAGTATAACCTCGTTAATTCGAAATTCAATGGACCCAAAAAATTACATTTCGAATTATAGGGGCCCCCGTTAATTCGAAATTTTAGCTACAAAAAAAATCGCGGTGCGATTGTGAAATTCGCCAAAAATCGTAAAACTCGTGAAAAACCGTTAATTTTGTTAAATTTATCTTTATATTTAAAAAAATCACTTTGAAAACACAATATTTATTATGTTAAGGGGTTACGTGTAGTCAGAGGCGTAAAAAAATAGACATTTTCAAAAATTTTTTTTGAACGGTTGTTTAATGTTTTGATTCAATTCATAATACCAACGTTTTACACTATATTTTAAGTAACTATATCGAAAATTTCAAATAAAATTATTAATACTGGACCACAATAGAATCTGGTTTCTTGGCCCCTGTTTTGCAAGTAGTGCCTCGCGGTGTCCATCAGTGCTTCTTAGTGGTTTATCTAAATTTAATGAAACAAAAAGAAATTAGTAGTTCAATAGTTAATCTTCTGCTTAATCAAAGTTTTTTTATTTTTTTTAAATTTAGCAAAATGGCGGTCTTTGAAAGCTTAATTATGAATTTTGAGGGAAAAAATCACTCATTTATTATTTATAAAAAAAAAAGTTTAAGTCAAAAAAAATATCCTTCAATTAAGCACAAGTTCTTAATGCCTAAAATATGATGTTTAAATTTCATTTAAATCTGTCAAGTAGTTTTTAAAATATCGTGGACACCGTTTTTGAAAACGTTATTTTGAGAAAAACGCGTTTAAAGTTTTAGGCATAAATAATTAAGTCAAATACAGTTTAAAAAATTATTTACGTAGAGTCGTCTATTTCTGGTACATATAATACATCTTCTGTCGATGTGTAAGCCTCCAAGATGTCAATTTTTTTTTATCTACGTCTCATTTTGCCTTCTCGAGTGACCTGATTTGCACGTTGGTCAGCAATCTTTATGCGCTCTATATCGAGTTTTTCAGCATACCGGTGTGCATTAGGTCCATAATGTAATCCTATGCATTGGCAATCATTAATATTCCTTGCATACCTTCATGACGTCTCATTATAAATTTTTGAAAATGATTATAATACACGCACAACTACCTATCGACTGCTGGGTTTCACTGCCACTGGAGTACTAACACTAAATCAAATCTCAGTTAGCCTAAAGGGTCTTATGTCTAAAAGTAGAAGTATAAAAGAAATTTCGTACATTATTCTTAGAATTAAACAGGTAAAAACCGCGTCCCGCAGCAGTCGCGCTGTTTGTCAGCCCGGCCGGCTCTAGTATCGTCCGCGTATCAGTACGGGCGGCAGCGGAGGGCCCTACAGTTATCGTTGGATATCTTTAAAACTAATAACCGGATCGAGTTGATATTTTCACACAATATTTTTGAAACATTTTTCTTTAAGAAAATAACAACAAAAAAAATTTCGATTTTTTAAAAATCCTGACTAACCCCTTAATGCGAAGATCGCGGCATTTTGACATATTTGCTGTTCTCACTTGCGAAATAACTTTTGATTCCGCCTTTTTTCCAACTCAAACCAACAATGCACGGTTACTAGAAATACAATTGTCAATAAATACGTAAAACAATAAGATAAGTCACTATATAATAACATCTTACAAAGAAAATTAAACATTTTAATAACACAAATACAGTGATTAGAAAAAAATCGAACTAAAGACAAATTTAAAAACATGAAAAACAATTTAAAACGCGTTTAGGTATGAAGATTAGCGCAAATGCAGCAAACTAAACTATCCACGCATATCAAGGCAGCCAACTGAAGAAAGCATACACAGGATTCTCCAATTTTAGGGATCGCGACACAATATGTATAGAAAAGGGGCATTCCATAAGGTACCGTGAATTGATTGCGAAATACGCCAAGAATCGTAAAACTCACGAAAAAGCCATTAATTTTGTGAAAAATGTCTTTATCATATTTCAAGAAATCATTTTGAAAACGCAATGTTTATTATGCTAATACAAGGATCGCGACATTTCAAAGTAACCGATATTGACATATTTGTTGTCCTCACTTGCAAAAAAACTGGAAATATTTTTTCAATTTCGTCAATTTTGAAAAAAAAATCGAATTACACGAGCTAAAATGTATTGATTTGCGGCGCAAGGGGCTAAAAAATATTTCGAATTACGAATTACAGGGGTTTTTGAATTATCGGGATTAAGTTACTATGAAATTCATAATTTGAAGTTTTAAAAATTTCGAATTATGGCGAATTTCGAATTATCGGGTTTCGAATTAATGGGGTTTTACTGTACGATATAAATACACAATACGCTTTTTATGATAAATTAATAATAAATAATGACTTAATGATAAAATAAACTGTAAATAATATTCAGAAATCAATAAATACAATTTTAGGAATGAGTTCCAGATTAACACGTTTTTACACAATACGTAACACATTTTTTATGATAAATAAATAATATTTTAATGATAAAATGAATTGTTAATAATATTCAGAAAGAAAAAAAATATCGCAAATCAATAAATACAACTTAGGAATACCTTCTTGATAGTTAGTTTTTACATAATACATTTAAAAAAAATTAATAATTAAAAAATGTCTTAAGGCTGGACATCGGTTTTTCGTGCCCTCTGAACGTAATATTGAATAAAAATTACACTTTCGTCACATATTTCACGTGTCACATATTTGTTGCTAAAACAGTAAGGTTTTGATAAAAAAAGATGGTCATATATTCTTCGATTTCGAGCGCCAGCGGAATACCCAGGCATCGCTGTGGATAGTAGACTATCTGTGTCAAAATGTTTACTTATTTTTAAGCATTGATAAATGCTTGTTTATTATTTGAGTCGAATTATTATTTAAATTAAATAGATAAATTATCCGCAAAAATTTCCTCATCACTTTGGTAATTTTCAGAAGCCTTTTTTTAATTTTAAAGGAAATAAATCTAAATGAATTACGTTAAACAATAATACGCCCATTTCGTAACACCGTATTTTCAAACTAAAATTCCAAATACCTAAATCTGTGTGTATTTCAGAAACACTTGTTATGATTTATTGCGGGGCTCGCGTACGCTACGCCATACACCACATTTTGTAAACAAATATTCAAGAAATCCATGCAGATCACTAAAGAAGGTTTACTTTCTCACTTATTTATGAATAGATCATCATGTACGAGAACGAGACCGATATAGTTTTACCACCATACACTGACAGTGATCATAAAAAAAGTACCTCTTATCTTATTCTACAGGGACTAACCGCGCTCACTATTTTATTCAGCAAATGGGTGATTTAAAAAAATTCCCTTTCAATTTTTTGCTCCGTAATACTTAAAACATGTATTTTCATATTCCTTTTTACAAAATCTTTAAATTTACTACCGTTTTATTAAAATATTCATGTATTGACAAGTTCGTATACAAATGCATGCTTTGTCAATCTGTGCGTCGTCACTGAGTGTTACACAAAGAAAAAAGGGTATGTTTAAAATGTATCAGAATTTTTTTATTGATATGGATGTAGTTTAAACCTTTCTCAAGAGATTGATGTATAATACTCATATGAAAACATGGAGTAATAATGTCTTTACTGCCTTCAAAGTGGAGTCAGCGAAAAAGGTATTAATACCCGTCCCGCTGTTAACCCTTTCACTGCCACCTATTAAAACCAATGTTTTATGCACGGTGCCACCTTAAATAAATCAAAGTAGGAAAAAAAAAATGTCTTAAAAATAAAAAATTTCCAAAAGAAAATAGAAGTTATTCAAACATAAAAAGCATATAAACACATATTACTTAAAAAAAACTAAATAAATCATGTAAAACATCTTTTGAATTCCACGTCCCATAGTAAAGATGCGTTCACAACATATTTTATTCTTACTATTTTTTAATTATTATTTTTTTAATATTTATTGTGTACATGCGTTTTATTACGTTACAAATAATAAAAATTAAATAAACTTACCAACCCGTGGCGGTAAACAGCTATCGTCGGGCTATCACTGTATGAAATAAAAAGTTTTTTCTAACAATGGCGCGAAACTGCAAACAACTTTATTGCCGATAATTCCATCGTCCGCTTGGTAAAACCGAAAATATTACCTGAATACTCAGATGTCTGGCCGGCACAGCTATTACCAGTCTTTATAATTTCAATTGATTGATTCTAACCCTTGGGGCGCTTCAATTGTTTGGGACTATACCTGACTTATTTTGACGTGAACCCCATTTTATGGCTTTTGGGGCGGATTATCCCCTATGAAAATATACAAATATCAATACAAATAAGAATACTAATACCTTGTTTCTCCATGCCAATTTCATATTACATATTATTTTGCATTTTATCATGATACAGCCTAAAACACGGGCTCATACATAATCCAGGCTCATCGGCACATTGCGGACAATAATATATTGAGTCGGATCTTTTGTTGGAAAACTCACGACAATAGCGACATCGACGTCGTTTCGTTTTACCGTTTCCATCTTTGGGACAAAATTCTGGTAAATGAAATACCAATACTGGACGTTGAGGTCTCTGCGGTGGTCCCAAAAGGTTATCAATGACAGCCAACCGAAAATCATAAAGGGACATTTTATTGCCACTGTGCATATTTTATAAATAAAACGAATTTATATTTTCGGTTTGCTTTTGACCATGCCACGACGAGACGTTGTTTCTGTCATATTTCCATCAAATTCAGATGATATTGTTAAAACCTCTCGTCTATCTTTCCACTTTGCTACACATATGCCTTGTGAGGTATATTGGGAAACGGTCTCATTTTCTTTCAGTTTCCTTTTTACAACTTCAAGTGGATTATTTTTATGATTATTTTTGAGTGTTCCGGTGACGCAAGTTTTTTTACTGAGCATCTTCTCCACCACATCGACACTCGTGTAACAATTATCCATGTATAATGAATGTCCACAATTCGTTTTCCCCTCCATCAAATTATCTACAACCTTTTCCGTATGTTTAGCACCTCCTATAACAGGATCCGCTGCACCTTTCCTACGATTATTTTCAACGCCAATCCGTTAGGCTCCCCAAGCATATACAGTTTTATTCCATACTTAGATTTTTTTCCTTTCATGTATTGTTTTATGATCAGCCTTCCTTTCCAAAGAACTAGCGATTCATCTATTGTTAGATGTTTTGATGGGTAGTAAATTTCTTCCATTCTATTATTAAAAAAATTAACAACCGGCAAAATTTTTGACACACGGTACTCCGAACTGTCTTCATTGCTAAAATGGAGACACCGTAAAATGAGTAAAAACCGATTTCGACTCATATAATTTACCAAATACAGGAATATTAAATAGATGATGTTCTTTCCAATAATCATTTATTCGATTCAGTTTTATAGTTCCCATGTGTAATAATAGGCCCAGCCAGACTCTGAGTTCTTCCTTCGTTAAGTCTTTCCAGAATGAAATGCGACTTTTCTCTGAGGTAGAATGTGCCAAAACATCTATAGCGTATTCATTGGACTGTGGAATAATCAATTCATAAAACGTATCCGTAGCGATACAATTAAAAAAATCAATTGGTCTGTTTCCGAGTACATTGATTTTCATTCCGGAATCTCCAGTAAATTCTAAATGCCTACTTGGAACCGAAGAGAAAGACCATTTTTCTGATCCAGAGACACGCGAGTTCGATGTAGATGGCACAGCTATATTTGGCACTGAATTTTCGTCTACAATTTGAGATGCCGTTGAGTTTGAACCCGGCATAGTGGTCTCTATGATAATGTGTTCCATTTCGTCTCCACTTTCTTCGTATTCACTTTCATTGCTAAGTTGCTCAAAATTATTATTTTCGATTCTGGGTCGTTTTGATGTACCTTGATTCATTTTGACTGTTACGGTTAATTTTAGAGTGTGAATTTATAACAATAATTCAATTTTCACAAAAAAAATAATACTATTCTACCAGGTATATTTTTCAAACGCTTACCGCCTATCGATTAAAAATTTTGGAAACGAAGAAAAATTCACAAATAAAATAAAATTAAAAGCACAAATGTAATAATAAATATTACAAAAATAGTCACTTCACAACACCAAAACTCCAAATATATGTGTTATGTTTAGCTTAAAATAAACTTTTCGCGACAAGTAATATAACAAATAAACAAAACATTGAATTACGATAAAACTTGAAAGTATCCGAATACGAAAAATTACATACAGGTTGAGCGATGTACTAGTGCGTGAGAACGCGTCTTTACTTTTTGGTCGAAAAAATAATTTCGCTAAAATGACAGGTACCGTACCCTGGGACAGCTAAATAATAACTGATAGGTCAAGGCTAACTTTTGTATTTAGTACGTGGGTTTTTAGAAGCAGGACCTTGCTAAAAATTATTTCAGAAGACTAACTGCCACCGCCGCGCGGTGGCGGCACATGCGGTGCACACAGTGTCGCCGCGCCAGGCGCGGCGGCGGACTTCAAACGTTTAAGCGCCATTCAGGCGAATGGGTATAAATACCCTTCGCGCACAAGATGTGTTAATAATTCTGCACTCCTTTTTACATCAATGCATATCGTAATACGAAGATCACAAAATAATTTAATCGTAATTGTTTTCACATTTTCGTGTGTGTATGAATGCATCGTTTTATTATAGAATATATATTAGGTCCTTACATATGAAATTGGCGTTTAGTATGGGAGGAACATAAAGCCGATTTTTTTTTATTATAATATATTTATTTAATCAAAGTATGTACCATTGCTATCTATGCACTTTTACCATCTCATAGGTAGTTCATCGATCCCTTTACTAAAAAAAAACCATTCGGACGGGAATCAATACAATCTTTGAAGGCGGTTTGGACTGCCCCATCGGAGTTGAATTTTTTCCTTTGCAAGAAGTTATCCAAATTTCGAAAAAAATGGTAATCTGTTGGG
>JADDOH010000676.1:0-17924 GCA_016648135.1 Agrypnia vestita | reverse complement strand
TGACGGCGGTGGCGGGAAGACGGCGAATATCGGATGTGGCTGGCGCGCAATAAAAATGGCGACATTATGCAGTTGTCACCTCGTTTGTTTTAATTTTAACCTTGTTAAAGCCAACGCATCCCAGCGGCTCGTATAACTCTCGCGCCAAATGGCCGCTAATAAAGCTCGACAAATATAAGCGCTCGTATTTATAAGACGTCGGCGTCGTTTCGTGACTAAACCGTCGCGTTGTGTATGAACTGAATTGGAATGCGAAGTCAGATTCATTTAATATGTAAGGCGAGCGTAGTCTGTTTAAAATTGCACTCGTATTTAAGAAGGGATGCCACCAAGGAGGAGTTCTCCATACAGTTAAGAAAGCGAGTATTACTTTGGAGTTTGTATCATTGTGTGCAAATTATGTGAGGGATCACAAAAAGCATTACGCAGTTTATTGGTTACGTTTTTGAACAAATCTGGTCTGAATCACTACAATGAAGGAGATGATTCTTCTAAAGCACAGTGATGCTTGTCCGAATCTGAAGAGAAATATTGTATTTCTCGTTTTCACACTTTTACCCAAAATTATACACAGTTTGACCCTTCGACGAATTAGAAGAGAAATGTTTCTCTTTGTCACGTATGAGTCATAAAATGTAGAAAATAACAGAAATGTTTCTCCTTTCAAGACTTTATTGATTTTGATAAATCATGTATCTCTAAGGCATTCTCATACGATTTAATAAAAAATTTGAACGCCATCAGCCAGATGCTGCTCTAACAGGTTATATTTATTTATATATTTGTTAATGGTATACGCCCTGAATTGGGCTTTTTTATAATGTTAAAAATAAAGTATTCAAATAGCGTAGCTATCTAAGTACATATGCAGAGAATAACAAAAAATAAAGAATATCAACAACATAAATGCAATAAGTACATAAGAAAAAAAAAGAAATAAAATTAGCAAGATAAATACAGTATATAATAGATTAAGTATGTGGCAAACTATAAAATAGAAGCAAAGTAGATTTGTCTTTAGTATGTGTATAGTGTTCGAGATTCAAAAGAACAGAGTTGTATTGATTGCTTAGGTGGTGCAATCTATGTATATATTGCACCGCCTAATAAACAGACGCATAGATAATTTCGTTTTCTATGCGTCTATCCGTACTTCCGTCCTTCCATACGTCTGTCTATCTGTCCCTGTAATTTGTGCAACGCCCGTAATTTTGTTCAAATTCACGGCTAAAAAAACGAAATTAAACGACCGGAGATGAGGGCTTGAACCCCCGGCCAGCAAATCCGAACCGGCCGCTCAACGCATGTTGTTACGGACGTCGCCACTCCGTGGACCGCCAAAGAGACCGCCGAGAAATCAATGTTCCGTCATTTTAGACGGGTTGCAGTTAGTGTTTTACAACACTTTTCTTTTTAGGCCCCCAAGGTTCAGGCTGCTCCATGGGTAAGACCTTACCCAGGTACCTACTTATACCATGTATGTGCATTTTATTTTATTTATTTTGTTTAAATTAAAATTATTTTGTTAAAAAAGACCGTCAATAGATTGTTATGAATTAGAATAGATGCCATTGAATTGGCATAAAAGTTATGAATAGAGCATTAATAATGTTTTACTATACGGAGACTTCCAAGGCAAGTTAGTTGTCCAGTACGATGCGAAAAGGCCTGCACATAAAGGAGACATTGCAAAAACTTACCCTTGGTTTTTCTCCGATTTGTATGAAGTTGGCTTTCTGAAGTGGACTGTATTGATGAAGATGTGTGCCTTCGCCACGTAGGATGAATTCACTTTCAATTCGATAAGCGGCGAGTCAAAGATCAAACGAGAACAAGACAAGATGTGGTCTTTTAACTGAACTCGGCGTAATAATGATTGTTTGAAAAAAGACAAATGCAAGCGCCGGCGGCGGTAGAAATTTGATAAAGGACCTGTTCTGGTCGGCCGACGCATCGGAGTAGGTGCCGGGCAGTTGCCTATCTCTCTCGTGAGCAGGCGTTCGAGTATATTTATGAAATATAAAGATACTGGCGGAACCAGCCATTGGAATATAAAGATTACACATTTTATGAACATTTTTAAGAAAGCATGATTACACAATACACTTCTTATGATTATTATATATAAGTAATGTTCAGAACAAAATGTAGAATATCGTAAATCAATGAACATAATATAGAAATGTGTTACAGATAAACAAATTATACAACAAGTGCGTGAGTTCCAAGGTCAACGCCGTGTATCTACAAGTAGCGAATTACCGCGGTATAATTTACTCCATGTTCAGTGTGTATTATTTCTTCAATAAACCGTCAACTAAGTTTACCCAATAATTGGCTTTTAAGCTGAACCTGCGTCATTAAGGTTTCTGTTTCTGGTTAATATCTCACTATAGTGATGAATCATTTTAGGTTAAGGAGAGAAAAAGCCAGATTGGTGTTAGAGAACTTAGTGTGAAATAGGTATGGAGATCTCAGTGGTTGAACAGGGTTGTTATTGCATATTGTGACAGTATGAGGGAGTAGATAATTAATTATTACTGACTTTTTTAAAGTCCTTAGATCTGTATTTAATAAAACATAATCGCACCTTTGCAGAAAAACTGTGATATTTTGAGAAATTTTTTTTTTCGCAAATTTGGAACCGCCGCATCGAGTTCTATGACCTCCAAAAAAATGGCATCGTTTGTCCCAATGATGTCGTCAATGGTTTGCCCCACAAACGGCTGAGTAATGAAAGAAATAGACAAAATATCACTCTTATTCAATAGTTTGAAAGTAGTCTCCTGTAAAATCATAAATTTCGAAATATCACAGTCTTTCCGCAAAGGTGCGATATTTCTTTATTTTTATTTTGAACTTTGAACAGCTTCCATATTACTGCCATAAATTAACAAAAAATACAGTTTTTATCCCAGTTTTACTAAGCGTATTTAAACTGAAATGAACAACTGCCATATTTTTCTTGCAAAGTCAATATATTTTACTGTACTCAAATAATTCACATATAATACACACGCAATACTCAAATAATTCCCAACAGATAGGTACTTGAATTGTTTTTTAAATAAGAAAATATGAATTTTTTCATCCTGATGAAAAACTTTTTTTTTCTTACCGGTTGGTTTAAATAATAATTATATATAAATAAAATAAAATAAATATATAACAGTAATTAAACTCATGTTTCTAAAACAAGATCAAACAATTTTTAAAATATAAATTACGTGCGGACAATAGAAAGACAATTACGAGGGAACGAAATCCTTGGTTCATTGCTAAACGATATTAATTTTTGAATATTTTATAAGCATTATCTACTTGGTAAGAAATCTTTGTACGAAAATATTAAATTGATTTTTCAAGGTTGGATACAATCATTAAATTAGAGAAAATCTATTTTACTTGCTCTCAATAGGATTAAAAACCGGTTGAATTGAATCATTCTCAAATTTGTTAGACGAACATTTACGACTAAATCAAAGGGTTTATCAGTTAATTTATAAATTTATACTCAAATACTTAAATAATAATTATATTTTCATATTATTAGAATTTATGTTTTGATAAAACAGTTATTGAATTTGTCCACAGAGGAATAAATATTAATTAAGATAAATTACAGAAGTCTTAAAGATCACGTCAAAATAGCTTCGTTTCTGAGAGTAAAATGAGTAAAAAATTTGAAAAAATGGTTTTCGCATTTTAAAAATATATACAAAATTAAAAAATTGATAATTTGTGAACGTTCTTACAGTGGAATTGATGAATGTTGCATTGTGTAGAGTTATTACTTAAACCAGCTCATACAGGTCGTAAGCTCTGAGCCATCCTATAAAAAAAGACTTCCAAATACGTTTATCATATCGTTACGTAGGTTGACTGCGGAAAGAATGAACGAAAACGCTGGAAATTTACTTGCAATTCATTAATTACTGATTAATTAACTATTCAATGTACTAATTCACTTAACGCTATTAAATAAAATAAACACGTATCGCTGAAATACTTTATTTTAAATTCACTAAAATATTACATGACTTAATCGGTCCGGTTAATTTCGCTTTTACATAAGAACTTTGTTCGATTATTCGCTTGGTTTATCGCTTCAAAATTTCTACATTGGGCGGCGTCTTGCGCACCTGCGCATTTCGCAACCGATTTCAACTGTCAACGCGACAACAACAACTCCCGTACCGATCGTATTTATATTTGAAAATGGTGGTACTTTCGTACCTTTTGGATTATTCGCTCAAATAGCTTCGTCTCTGTGAGACTTCTATAATTAATCTTGCTTACATTCTGTTTTAAATGTACATCTATTTATAATCTCGATACTTTGACAAGGCAGAAGATGGAATAGAATGATAAAAACGAAAAAGCGTTTGAAGTACTCCATTATATAAGAAAAAACGAAAGCAGAAAAAAGGCTTTACTGGTGTGAAAAAGCCCAACAATCGCCCTTTTCCAAACCGCCACTTATTCGGGATGCCCTTTCTCTGCTGTAATAGGTTGATAAAAATTGGGTTCAAACGACGGACCGCGTAGACACCCCTTGTTCATCCTACAGAATCATGTCAGATGTTACGTAAGGAAAAAAGCCTCCCCGAAATGCTTCCGATAAAATGAGGGAGTTTATTTATCACCCCACGGTTTGTCCTCCACACCCTTCGACCCCCGCCTGAGGGCGTTCTTCTTAATAAATCGCTGAGGTAGACCGAAAAGTCGAATTTGTGTGATAAGAGAATAGATTGATCAATAAGTAAACATTATTTTAATTATATTTACAAGAAAACAGAGCCATGATTTATATATGCATATAACGTCACATGTGAAACGGTTTATATAATATATATTCTTTAACATAGTATATTGTTAAGCTTATGCTTAACTGTAGTATCGTATGAATACATTAAATTAGATTATGTTTAAAGTCTATAATTTAAATAAACCCCGTGCCACTAACCCCGAACCGGCCGATTAACGCATTTGGCTACGGCCGCCTCTCCGCAGATTGCCAAAAATATGCAACGAATATAAACAAGGGCTTAGCAAAGACGCGAACCAATGTACCGTCATTTTTGATGGGTTACAGCTAGTTCATACCTTGTAGAACAGATAGCAAGATACGCATTTCTAAGATCTGTATGCGACCTATCCTCACATATGGCATTGAAGCGAGGACGGACACTATCGAGAAGAAGAGCTGGCCAATAAAAACAGAAAAGAGAACTTTGGGTACTTTTTCTGGGAAGACTATGCAGCAATCCGAGAGATCTGCAAGGTCAGATGAAACTGGTACTAACACGAACAGAGAATAAGTACTAAGAAAATTCCATACATAGCTCTGGAAGGCGTACCAGAAGGACAGCTCCACCAAGGAGATAGCTGGAATTCAACGTCACAATAGGAAACTTTGGGTGCTATTGCTGGGATATTATATTAAAGATCGCGTGAGGAATAAAGCAATCTGAAAGGTCTGCAAGGTCCAAAATATGGTCAAATGAAACTGGTACCATTACAAACAGAGAATAATTATAACAAGACTTCCATACATAGCTCTGAAAGGCATACCAGGTGGACAGCGTCCATCAAGGAGATAGATGGAATTCAGCGCCACAAGAGGAAACTCCAGCACAAACATATAAACAGATAAAAAACACAAACTAAATAAAGAGAAAAATTTTCTGCGTGTAGTTTTCTGGAATATTCTGCCATGTATATCTGACCTCTCTGTCCGACGGATCCCTTTGCAGGGTCCATCATCAGGGCTGATGTGTAGTAATGTATGTTGATGATGTTGTAATAAAATATTTGGCTTGCAAAACCGTATTTTTCTGGATATTCTCAAAAATCATTGTTTGGTGTTTTAATATTCATATGAAAACAATTATAGCGTTTTGGGACTGCTATATTCAATTTTTTACTCTGTTCTCTCTGGTGCATTCAGATTGATTTAATTTTATTTAGAATTCTAACAGCTTATTAGTAAAAAAAATATAACATATATGATAAATAAAAATATTAAGCCAATTAAAAAAATTCGTGATTGAGGGATTGAATGTGACGTCAGTTCTGTAGATCTTGATGGCACTCGAATGAATAGTCGACTATGTAGATCAGGGAAACACATTGAAATAAAAGTAAAAAAAATATTTTTATTGTAGAAAAAGGTGAAAATAAAATATTTCACCCTACATGATGAGGGTTGAGAGATGAATCAGCAATCTGCATCATTTTATCAAAGGGTCTTTGATATTTTTTATATTAATATTTCTAATAATGCTATTTTTATCTCAACTTCAATCAATGTCATTTTCTTTTACATTTTACTGTTGTGAATGCAGGAATATTTCAATGGTATAGTTTTATCATATATATTTATCATACACATCAATTTTACTTGACAGAATTCTAGACTAGTGGAGTTCAGTTTTTATTTAAAGTTTACTTTTTACGCAGTCGCGTTTTTTGATTTTATAATTTTACTTACTAATTTTATCAAATTTTGAAATCATATTATTTTGATAACGGAATGAGATCAGCTGTTGAATTAACGAAAGGACATTCAAAATTCTTGTAGTTGGGAATTTGAAAAAAAGTAAATGCAATAAACAAAACAACAAAAAGAAATTGATTTTTTTTTAATGATTTGTGAGTTGTTTTTGTCATTTTTACATTTAATTTATAATGTAGAACCTTTTGAAAAAACGCGTATATCTAGCCAAAAAAACTTATGGTCCATATAATGGCCTACGAGGTCTCCGTAACGACATGAGATAAGTGTTAAGTTAAACCCACAACAAATCATTGTCGTTTTAATGCCCTCTCTCTTGCTTTTAACTGCTTCTCCGACCAACGACCGTTCAGTCAAAGAAACTGATCGTATTGCAACATTGCATCATTCTTTATTATCCCTTTAATAAAATGTCTATACATCTTAAGGCAGCTACTTCCTAACAAGGTGATTGAAGTTGTCTCCGTAAACCGAATAGAATGCCTTTTGCAGATGTCTTCTTTTATTCAATACGCGTTAAAGTAAAGCGGCCGTAAAAGGCACTAAACGTTTTTATAGCACTTTAAAATTCACCGGGAACTGTGCAAAAATTTATATGCGGTTAAACTTTATTAATTGAGAAAAGATAAATGCTTTTCTTTTCCGTGCTGTGAATACAAAACTTTTTTTTAAAAATTTTCATACGGTTTAGGGCGTATCTTATTTTAAACGTCCCTTTTTGCATTATATTTTCCATCAGCCCCTTTTTTTTATATAATCAATATTTTACCCGCTTTTTGACGAACTATCACTCTGAAATTTTTCAACAGATGTATTACGGATGAGGCTTAAATAATAATTAATTTAAAAAATAAATAATAAAATGAATACTGTATCGAGATGCTAAAAAGAATTTATGCACTGTCCGAAATCCTTGTAATATGTCAAAACATTATGGAAACATCTAGAACGGCCTATAGTAATCTTGGATGATCTACAACCTTCCGAAAACGTCTTTTATGCGTCCGGAAACGTCTGGAATAACCGAGAAGCAACGAGGACTTTCTCCTAAACGCTAGAATAGTCTAGAAAGTACGAAAATACCAGCATTTTCGGGTATAAATACGGCGCCGGCCACGGTGCGAGTTGTGGTGTTGACAATTCGTTCAGTGCAAAATCTGCCACGAAATACGCGCCAAACGACGGCTATTGTGGCCAGTCGTGGGAAATCGAAGCGATAAATTAAGCGAATATTCGAGTGAAGTACCTCGTTGGCGAAATAAATATGCGATAAATACTGCGAGCTGGATGGACTGTCCTAGTGAATGTTAAATACGTATTACCCAGCGATGATAAAGTGTTTTTTACGGTGATTTACTGTGAAATAGTGTAATTTAAAAGTTTTATTCGTTCTAACATTTATTCGTTCAATTTGTACATTGAATAATTAATTAATAATTGATTAATAAATTGCTAATTAATTTCCGATGTTTTCATTCATTCCCCCCTAGAACATGTGACTATTTATTTATATATATTTATTTATACTATTTTAAGTAACGTTTGACTTTTAGGGTTATGTAGATCACAAGATTCAATGTGTCGAAGACGAAAAAGTAAAAAATGAAGCACACTTTTATGAAATATTATTAAAAAGGATAAAAAAAATTAACAGCCCCAGTACTAGAGTGATCATAGTTTAATTAAGTTTTATAAAATTTAATTTTAGTTTATCATTGTTTCTTTGCCTAAGCAAGAAGAAAGCGCATACGCATATACTGTGATCGCTCTTAGTACCGAGGTAATTTTTAAAAATATTTTTTCTCTTAAAGTATTTTTTTTATAAAAGCGTGTTGCTTTTATAAAATATTTTATGAATTTCCTTTTTCATTTTTACGCATACAATAATGCAAGAAACAATAAATATAGAAATTCAAGTATTATAAACGTTGATCGTAAGTAAGTTTTAATATCATGAAAAATGTCCTCTGCGGGTTTTATCTGTTAAGATAGAATAAAAGTAATAATAATTTTCAAGAATTACAGACGCATTTTCGAATAAAATTTTGTCACCTCATTTTATCTAATACTTCTATAAAATGTGGAAAAAAATTTTTGTTAGAAAAATTAACCTAACGAAAAAATTTTTACTTAATATAAAATTGATTGAAGTCTTACTATTTCTTTAGCTAAATATCTTAATTCTATGTGTTTATATGAAATATCATAATATTTTTAAATATAAATAACTAAAAAGTTTATAAATACACATTTTTATATGTACAACTGTGGACGAAAGGAACAACTGAATAAATAAAAAATATACAGATTTTTAAGAGTCAAAACAAAATTTGTGGATTTCATTTGTTTACAAAATATCTCTTAAAACCTTTGTTATTTTTATCTAATTTTTGCACCACTAGTTTTGTTTTTTGCACAAAAAAGGTTGAAACAAGTTGATTTATGTCATTATTCCATGCCAAATTTTTCAAATTATTAAACATATCATCTTTTTTCAAAAAATTTAAAAAAAAAGTCGCATTTTATTTTATTTCCTGACTCATCTAATATTGTTTTATAGACTCATTTAGTTGTTTCTTTTGCCTGCAAATTTATATTTTTAATATTATTAATTATTTAATAAAATATAGGTATTATGAATCAATTTTCTATATCAAAAAATGTCGCATGACAAGTAGGTACTCGATAGATTTAGCAACACAATATTTTTTTAGTGTTCCTACACCTAAAATAGGAAACCTTAAAAAATCATTAATATGTAATTATTTGTGAACCAAACAATATTTTAAAAAAAAAATTGTCTCATATTAGCTACCATTTTATTTTCAAAACAGTATTCTGTGTCTAATGAAACTCCCTTATGTCATATATGAGATTTTAAATACCTACTAATGTAGAATTCAAACTACGTTCAACCGTAATTTAGTTTCAGCATCGCCGAATCCCTTAAGACAACTATGACCTTTGGGTTGACCCCCTAAATCCCATACAGATTATGTTTATAACACCGTAACGTCCTATAGTGCCGTAGCTTTGTGCGATACAGAATTCGATTTGAATTAAACATAAATACACATTTAAATGTCGCCTTTTTGGTACAAGGATTTCCGTAAGTAATTCACGAACAATGGAAGGACGAGAAGAAGAAATAAGAAGGATAAGGGCGGGAATTTATTGTATTGTAATATTTTTTGCTTCGATAAATACACCTACGCAATCTATAGGCTTTAGAAAGAATTTGAAGTACTACCTAGGTACTTTTGATCAAATTAAAATCCTCGAAAGTCAATGTTCAAATTAACATTTGAAAGAATTTTATTTTCTGCGTCGTTATTTTTTATCTCAGAGTTATTTTTTGACATTTGAGCCTTTTTCAATTCTAAAAATATTTTTTGGCGCATTACATTATTATTGTACGAAACGGATTCTTATCAGTATACTAGATATTTTACATATTATAATGAACAACCATAAAGCAGCCGTGTGCTGTTGAATATTTGGCGGATTGTGAGTGATGAGCCTGTGTACTGAGAAGAAGGGATGTCCACCCATCCAGAGACATATCCTTCGTGTCGGCATGTGCAACGTGTATTGTGTGAGTTTGCGTATAATGTTTAAGATAAAGTTAAGGCAGGATATAATTTAATTACGATTTACAATGGAAATTTAATGACACGAATTTACAGAGATGGCGTTGAGAAATTTGCTTGCTATGTCTACGGCGGTAGGCGAAAGAGTGGTCACACCGGAGCCTAGTTACCCGCATTTAGTCTGATTGGTGGCTGCCGGCTCAATGCGTCCGGCTAGAAACGCAAGAGGTCTCGACCATCAAAGATATATATATTTTTATTTTATTATATACATGTCAGCAATATGATAGCCATGTTCCAAATAGATAAGCTTAAGTTTTGTGCTATACAAACAAAGACAATTTTTTTTGTCCTTAGTGAGGTTCCAGTCGTTAACCTTTGGATCACTAGACAAGTATAGTAACCACTACCAACTTGTAAATACTAGACAAACAATCACGAACAATTCACCTACATAGACTTTGATAAAGGATACAGTGCTATTGTAGCTTAAAATGCAGCGGAAGAATCTTTAAAATCAGTGTATGGTGAGATTCTAATATCTCAAATGTCAATATGAAGGGGTTGAAAAAGAGCATAAAGTATCTATCTATAGGACCTGAAACATACAGAGACTCAGGCCCGAATTCAAAGTCAATACTTAGATGATTTAAATGTTAAGGTGTGCCTTAAAAGCGTAATTTTCAGTACAAAATAACACTTTTAAGACGTACGTCTACCTTTATATCATCGAAGTATTTACTCTAAATCGGGCCTTAGGCTCATTTTAATGCATTTTTCTACTGTTATTATTATCATCGATTCAACTTATTCTTGTGAACAATTATTTTCAAGTATGCACCCTACAAAAATCTAATTAAGAAGACACATTACTAATGAGGATTTGGAGTTTTATCTCAAATTAAAAACAAATAGCTACGCAGAAAACATGCGTGTGATAATTATTAAAATATGCCAAACGTTAGTATGACAAATTTAATGTATTTTTTTATACATGTAATATATGAAAAAAGAATTAACTTGAAAAGTTGCTTGAACTCCTGATCACTCACTTGATAACTAAGCAGAGATTTCTAGAAGTTTGACCGATAAGAATCTCGTAATTTTTGTAAATGAAATTTCGTAAATTTGCAAGTCCGCCTTTATGCCGATAACACAGCGCTCCTTTTGTCAATACCAAATTCATTTATCATTTGTATTTCCACCTATTCCGTGTATTTTTTTTCTATATTTGAATGCTGTTAATTTAATACATCCCCTGTCGATTAGAGAATCTGATACTCTAGAAACTCGAGTAGTAAAATATGAAATATCTTTAAATCAATATTTCTAGATGTATTTCATCAGATTTGAATAATTTTTTGACCATTGTCTTTGATGTTTTTCCTCTTGTGTTCACTACCCTACTCCTTCGTCTGGCCATCAAAACATCAAAAATAAGGACGGTCCCGTGTTTCCCTGTGATCCCTTATAATGACATTATTTATATTAAGGCGACATCATTATAAAAATGGCTTTTAGGGCAAAACGTGATTTGAGAAAGCCATTAGCGTGTAAAAAATGGTTGATAGAAGACTTTTAAAAACGCGAAGAAGATAATTTCATTTTACTTTCAGCCTTTTTAGCAAATTTTTTCTCAATAAACGTTTGTGAAAATTCGCAATTACCTAATTGCGTAGTGCCGCCTTGAATGATGTGTGACGAAAATTATTAATTGAGGTAAGCGGATAGAAATGTACGTTGCACCAAAACAGACCACAAAACGTTTTGGCACAAAGCAGACCACCACAGCAGACGTGAACTAACGTAATTTTTTTGGCGCAAATACTTTCGTCTTGTTTGAAAAAATACTACGAGCTTGTAAATTTTGACACAATTGTAAAAAGGTAAAACTTAAAATATGGTGCCTTCGTAATTATGTAGCACTTTATTACAAAAATACCTTTTCACTTAAGAGACTCGATTTGGAACAAAATTATAAAAAATACATTTAGAGTAAAAATTGCATATAGTTCATTACGGGATTTAATTTCGCTTGAATATAAACATTAACTTCTCTAAAAATGTGTCATAGATATTTGTGAGGTTAGAAATTCTTCTGCTATGACTCATTCCCCTCTTCCAACAAATTGTTTTGTTTACTTATGTACATATGTTATACTCTATGGTTGCATTAAATGTTTCACTTCCTAAGAAAATATCTAATGGCTTCCGTTTACACCAAAAACAGTCTCTAATCGACACAATTTTCATAAATAAACCAACTAAATAAGGCAAATACGAATATGTGGACGGCGTATTCGTGACGACACTAGGGGGTGTAGCTTCTACTAGTGAAGCGTTTTCGGCGTTCTGAAATTGACTGAGCGCACCGATTGGTTTCACTTGCGTTATCCTCTTATGTGAGTCTTCTACAGAATTGTCATTTCTGTCTTAAATTAATTTAGGTCATTAACTTCCACCGGTGTTATATTCTTTCTTGAACCGATTTCAAAATCGTATTCCACATTTATGCAAAAAAATTGAGCTCTGTCTGAAGGATTGCGCCATGTGAGTGTGAAGCCTTCACATTGGTGCTAGTGTAAATCTCAAAATCTGACATAGTTCTATATAAGATTTGGCAATGATCATGATGGTAATCGAATAGAAATGCTTATTTTTTGTCACGATGAATTTATTAAAGCTAAATAAAAAAAATATATATTATTAATAATTTTCTTCAAAACTTTACAATCCCACAATACTTGAGATCATAATAGAATCGATTTGATAATAAAATATATCGAAATATTGATTCATATTTTATCTGTTTAGTGTATTAATTTATAGATAGCAGAAATAATCCGCTTTAACTGCGGGTGTTTATTTTCTGATTGTAAAAATAAATTAAATTAGTCATATTCTTCCCTTATTTTCCTTCATTCCTCTGCAGCGATGATATTTTACATGCTAGAGAATAGGAAAATGTGTGATAGCTGTGCTTGCCATGATAATTCAGGTCTAACAAAAACGTCTACATTACTTTGGTTACATTAAAAGTCCAAAGAATACCAATAAAAATAAGTGGTTTAAAGTCTAGACTCTAAACGATTATTCCTCTAGACTCTAGAGGAATAATCTTTCTCGCGAGAAAGATCTCGCAGACTCGCTAAGGCTTCTAATAAGGTCCTGCCTGCAATTACTTAATAATCTTATCTACATACAAAAATCATTTCAATAAAATATTTTTTTCTCGTACGTCATGTGTGAAAAAAAATAGAAGATACCGTTGCCAATTTTGAAACTATTGAAAGAAAGTACCTATGTCGTTCCCTAATCAGTTTAAAGTTCACTTATTGCAGATAAATCGTGAATGTTAAATTATTAATGCATCGCTACAGAATTGTATTAACTCCTAACTTCAAGAAAGGAATCTGGTCTAATATCAGTTGCAAGGTGTCGCAGCTAGCAGTGCTACTGGATGACTGATAGCAATGATCGATTTGAGAAAAGGAAATATATAAAATCCATCAAAGTTATCAGCGATTCCATTAACGTTTAAAATATAAGGTATATACTTAATGTAACTACAAAAAATAAAAACAAATAGTATATGTGGTAAAAAAAATATCATCGTTTGTCGAACACTTATAACATTTCAGTTTTATTTTAAGACTTCATTGACACAAAAAATAAATCCACCATATTAAAAGAGATAAGGTTATAATTGCGGTCGTTAGACATTTTTAACTGTAAATGGTTACGGATATTTTATACGAGCAGTATGTTTTTCCGAGAAACGATTCTCGACGTTTCGTTGAATTCATATTCAACTTCATCAGGAGGACGAACTGTACCCGCGGACTGATTAATGCTTCCTGGGGTGTAAATTGTATGCACATTGCTGTGGAGTGTTCACTTCTTCTACGGTAAAGGTCGCCAGTGTGCAATATGTACTAGTTACGTCGGTGGACTTTTCTGCAACGTCTCTCAAAGGTTGAATCAATGTCGTAAGAACAGGACGCGAAATACTTGATAGTTTGTAACTGTCATCTCTATTGAAATTGGGATGTTTTTATATTTCAATGGACTCCCTCACTAATCTGGGTATAAGGTGCGGTTCTGTTGATAAGATTTTTGTCTTGTCAAATCTGATGAAGTGACAGAGATTCCCTTTGGATGCATGTTCGCAGATTGCCGATATATTTTTAATAGAGCTAGTCCACAATAAACATTCAAGCAAGAATATCCGAATATCAATTGTTATGGATATAAGCGAAATCACGATTTGCATTTTTAATATTATTTCTGACCTATCTTCGGTAAAACGACGGACCTTTCTGGCCGACGGCAATGTTTCGGATCACAATGAAGGGTCCATGTTCAGGACTGACGTGTGTACGTATTGAAATGAACGAATATTTTATACGAACCGTATGGATGTGTTGAAATTTGATTCTCGACATTTCGCTTCATATCAGGAGGGTTCCATATGGCCGCGAGGATCAAGAAAGGTCGCAGATTGTATGCACTACGTGGAGGTATGTTGCTTCCTTTTACGCTAGGGGTCGTTTGTTGTACGAAGGTTTTGCGTTTGTGGTTAAATATTGTAACCCATTTATAATTATTTCGTTGTTGTACGTAACTTTTTTCATTTTTTTAGAAAAAAATTGTATGTAAATTTTATTACGTAAAAAATTTTTACGTTAATTTTTTTTCATTTATACATTCGTTTTTTTCTTTTGTTTTTTATATAAATAAATAAATGCTTTTTCCTTAGGACATGTAAAAGTACCGTCATTTTTGATGGGTCACAGCTGGAACAATATTAAAATTTATCAAAAGGTCGTATACACAGTGCAGAATATCTCAGAAAATTCCAACCGAAAGTTCTGCCTATTATTCTCTTACACGTTGCAATACGCCGTAATAAATTATGATTGGTGTTGGGCCGAAAAACTTTTTTTATTAATCTTCTGACCGGAACGAAATCGAAAGGGTCGTCACGCGATCTGCAAACAATCGCCGAAGTTCCAGGGTCAGCCATAGAAATTGAACTCTGACAAAGTTTGCTCGAGAAGTTGACGCGCGGACTCTCAAACGAACACTGTCGTCCGACTGCCTCCGCGAGGCCAACTTGGTCCAGTCCTGTTGCCGGCAGTGCGTCTTTGGCTTTAAAAATCACATTAGTTTGCGAATAAATCAGCCCTCCCCGGTGAGCGGTGTCGCCCTAATAATGCACACGGGGTCGTTAATCACCCCCTAACACGTCAGCCGAAACAGGAGCAATCTTTTAAAGTAATTATAATTTAATTCATTACCCACAGCGGTGTGATTTTCACACTGTAAACGAAATTTGAGAAACCAGTCAGCGCATTTTGCTACTTAAAATATGGACGTAAAAAAAAAAAGTGTATACGCGCACTTTCTATTCCGGTTATTTTAATTTACGCTAATCTTAATTTCGTCCCATATCCACATTGATTTATTTACTTAATTTATTTTTATTAATGACATGACCAGATCAACCAGATACTGGAAGATGATCCCGTTAGAAGCCTAACAACCGGCGAGCTTGCATGCGAAGATGTTTGAATGTGGATGAGGCGGGAGTTGTAAGTCAGGACTCTTTCCTCTCTGCCTACCCCCACGGAGAAAAGGCGTGATGGTAAGTAAGTAAGTAATTTACTAGCTGTAACCCCTCAAAAATGACGGCACTTTTACATGTTGGTTCCTAAAGAATAGGTATTTTTTTAGTTATATAAAAAAAATTACTACAAAGGAGTTACGGACGTTATTCGAAATTAAGACGGACAGACGGGTAGACGGGCGGATAGACAATGAAATTATTATAATTTGGATTAACGATCCACAGTACGTACCATTTTTTTAAAATAGAACACGGAATACGTGTCACATCAATATTCTTACTATTTTCAAACTAAGCTAAATGCTTAATGAAAATAGGACTTACTTGCTAGTCTGGAGGTTCGAACCCGCGACCTTTGAATCACGAGGCGAGTGTCCTAACCACAAGACCAACAAGCTACTCTAAAGAAACGTATCTACCTTCGTTAAGGAAAATTCGTAAAATAAACTCTTCTTTGGTTAGTTAACACTTCTAAGGATTTGAGAGAATCAGGAACGTTCAACAACAGATAAAGGTAAAAACTACATCTTCATGCCTTCAGAAATTTATAGTTTCTTCAATAATTACAAGATGACTTGTGGTAATATTATTTATAGAAAAAAAAAGAAAAACACCTTGTATAAAACAAATATTAATTGAATTTTCAACATGTTTCGGGGTCAATGGATACAAAGAATTCTAAATCCCACGCCAGGATTCAATAAATACTAAAAATTCAAATTTATTTAACCAAATCCTTTTTGCAAATAGTTATCTTTTAGGTCTGCGTTCACATTAGTACCTACTTAATTATTTATTCAACTACCATTTATATTTTTTTGTTTTTGTTAATGTTAGTACTGCTAATTTTAATCTTTAGTATACGTTTTATCCTGATTAAGGAATCATTGGCCCCGAAACAGGGTAATTCAATAAAGATTGATTTATATAAAATGTTTTTTTTATGAATAAAATTTTTAATAACAGATTGAGACTATAAAATAAAATTATCAGCAGAAGTATCAAACAATTTACAATATTGAAGAGTTCCACAGCGCATAAAATTGTACAGAGATGGGCTAAACCCCTTATTTAAGCGGGACATAGCGGAAGTATGTTGTCTTCGCATAATTGTAAGATACATGTGTAATGCAGTTATTGGTAAGTATTTGCTCTTGCTGTTATTATAAAAGTATTAATTTCCTTTGTAAGCAAAACGTTTTCTTTACAAGACACTTTTATTAAACCCTTTATAGTAAGTTTACGCTGATCTTGATTTCTTGTGCAAAAATCTTCGTAAAATTAGCATACTTTCCAAATTTAAATTTTGCACATCGACTTGATGTCCATGACAATACATTCTTACATACATTTGGGGTCACACATATATACACGCATATAAAAAATGCAAATTTATCTCAGATTAGCTGTTCATACCCGGCGTTGCACGGGTTTAAGGATTAAATATAAAATCAATTTGTGAGGGTAATGGTTCGATTCAAACGGTATAGATTTGCATCGAAAATATATCAGGGGGAGGGGAAAGGGTAAAAGAATATGGAGGAAATGTCACCAATGTTACCCGCCAAGTTCTAAAGAATAAGTTTCCAAATTTTGAGGCCGATCGGTCAAACGGTTCAGATTTGCGTCGAAAATATGTCAGGGGGAAGAGAAGGGGTAAGAGAATAGGGGGGAGATGTTGCCTATGTTACCCGCCAAGTCCTAAAGAATAAGTTTCCAAAATTTGAGTTCGATTCGTCAAACCGTACAGATTTGCATCGAAAATATGAAAGGAGGAGGGGAAGAGGTAAGAGAATAGGGAGAAAATGTTACCTATATTACAGTAGCCGGCAAGCATCTTGAAATTCTACGGCGTAGTGGGGGGAAGTTTGCGCATCTACCTTTACACCAACGAGACCCAAATTTCGTCTTCTGCGCATTCCCCTACTACGCCAAAGAATTTCAAGAAGTTTGCCGGCAACTGTACCCGCCTGTTCCTAATGAATAAGTTTCCAAATTTTGAGTCCGATCGGTCAAACGGTACAGATTTGTATCTAAAATATGTCAGGGGGAGAGGAAGGGGTAAGATAACAGAGGGGGAAATGTTGCCTATGTTACCCGCCGGGTCCCAAAGCATAAGTATGCAAAATTTGAATCGAATCGGACAAACGGTGTGGATTTGTATAGAGAACAGACAGACAGACAGACA